>JAVXUO010001183.1:0-90390 GCA_033065855.1 Escallonia rubra | reverse complement strand
GTCCATGGGCTTTCTTCCAACCATGAACGCACCATTGCATTTATTGTTGAATCTGTAGGCTCACAGCATCAGTGGACCTGTGTTGTTGCTAAAAAACCCTCAAGTTTCTCTCAGATCATATCATATATACAGTCACAGCAACACTTAATTTACAAAGCTTTGCATGAAAACTCTTGCCTCTAAATTTGTTGGCTGCGTAGTACAAAAACCGATTCCATGATTGCCATTGACTCTGTATTAGCAGCTTTTCCAGGATTAACTTTCACACACTATTTGTATATGAGCATTTCCAGAATAAGTGATTTTCGGTCTTCTTTTGATAGCAGAAAACACATCTTTCATCAGCTGTAGAATTCCATTCTATCAATTTATCTTTAGTCCTCAATACACCTTCACACAACATCCATAGAATAACTGCACAATTAGGTATATTCCCACCGAACCAAATCAGCTTCCCAAGGCACTGTAGCTTTTTTTGTTCTGATTTGGTGCCATGCAGAGTTCATAGAGAATTTTGTGTTTTGAGTTAAATTCCGTATCACTTGGTCTTCTTTGTCCACCTGAGGCTGCAAACTGGAGAGATCATTTTGCCATGTTCTGAGTGCATGAGATCTAGCTTGAGGGAGCTTTCGGCTGTTTCCATCTATGATCTCACTGACCTTGCTTTCTTTCATTAAACCAGAATCATATATGATTCTACTTCCAAATTTTGCATTAAGGTTTCCGTAGGGCATCCAATTGTCATACAACAACTAGGTTTTTTTGCCATTCTCTATAATATGTCATACATGTTGCTGTACCCTACTCCTGAGCTTCACAATTTTACTCCAAGCCCAAGACAATAGCATCGGAGGTTTAAAGGTTGTGATATTATACGTTGTTGTGATAATATACGTTGAAAAACTTTACTTTTGTCACTAAAGATAATTTTGGCAACAATTCACTTGAACTAAATGGCTATGCTCGGCATGCCACGTTCAACACCGACTCTTGAACCCGACCACTTGTTTCATGGCTTGAGTTATACCATATAGCGATTACTTGCTGATCTAAGTAAGAAAAGGTTTGAGTTCCACAGTTTGAGAATTCTTCTACTGCTATATAAAGCAACAATGGGATAGTTAAGAGAATGATTCTGCCTAGCTTGGGTACTTAAGAGCCCGTTTGATTGGTTCTCAAAGGCAGATTTTGGATTAAATTCAAATTAAATTTCAAAACCACTATATGCAAAAAGAAATTCCATCTCTTTGTATTTTTTTTTTTGCTTTTGTAGACTGGTTTGAACAATTACAATCTTTAAATAAGTTTAACCATCATAAAATTGAACCTAAGTCGAACCCAATAAGTATTGACCAAAATGCCTCGGAAAGATTCAACGAGTTGAAGGGATTCACAGCATTATGTCACGGACAATAAATTTTGCTTTAAAATACGAGATGGATGGACGGACAGATAACACTGTCAACTTACCTAAGTTGTTAGCACCGTCAATTGGTCAACTTTAACCTTCGACATTTGAGAACCTTTTTATTACAAAAAGGGAAAAGGAAAGGGAACATTTATTACAGAAGCAACAAGTACGATAACTTTTTGCTTAGTTTAGTCAAAACTTGATGAGGACTTTGACACAGTCCGGCTGCTTCAACATACCAAATGCTTCGTTTATTTCATGGATGGAGACTTCGTGAGTCAAAAGCTCGTCTAGTTGGATCTCCTGTAACCAAATTTCAATAGCTTTTTAGTTCAAATATTTAAATGAATAACATATAATATTGATTGCTTCAAATGCTAAAATTATGAACAATTTCAGTAAAATGAGTTGCTTTCTTTGAACGAGAGATCCAACGAGGACATTCTCGAAAATTCAGAAGTACTTATTAAAAGAAAAAAGAAAAAAAGAAAAAAGAAAAAAAACGAATTCACTCTTAAATGATTGGGATGATACAATCTACTTTTAAAGGGACATAAAAAATTAAAAGAGTCGGAAAAATACCTTGTTAATGCACTTGTTAATTATAGTCGGAAGGTCTGATTGAGGTCTAACTCCGCCGTAAATGGAACCCTTGAGCGTTCGCCCACACAAGAGCGGAATGAATTTGATATTTCCGCTTGTTTCAAGTCCTGCACCGATCAACACCACGGTCCCAAGTCCCTGATTGCGCAACACCACCAGCACCAACATAAGGTTACAGATAGAAAATGGAATTAAGACACAATCTAGTTCTAATTGCTTAGGAAATGTGTTAAGTATGTGCAGAAAATGCGTACCACTTTGCTGGCTTCAATGGCCTCATCGAGCAAGGGCACCACCCCGGTGCACTCAAAGCAGTAGTCCACGCCAAGTCCTCCGGTTGCTTCCTTCAACAAGTCTGAAACAGATTTACCAGCAGAGTTCTTAGGGTTTATAAACTCGGTCATTCCAAAGGCCTCTCCCTTTTCACGTTTCAGATCGTTAAGGTCGACCCCAATGATTCTAGCCGCTCCTTGCACCCGAGCTCCTTCTACTACCTGCAATCAATCATTTCGCGCTTACTTACACACAACGTAATTGTGAAACGGGTAACGATCATAACAAAAGCTTGACCATAGAACTGGAAACAACTTTTGAATTTGGTGAAGTGAACACATCGTTATTCCTTAACTGCAAGTGAAGTTGGAGAATGAATTCTTCCAGATTGACAATCGCACGATTTACTTTCCTCCAATTACGCTCCACTTTTGTTACTAATGACTTGTAGCGATACTTTTTACCATATAAGTTCAACAACGCCAAAACCAAGAACTTCTAATTTGGGGGCTACACGTGAAAATACTAAATTATATACGTACCCCGAGTCCAACGGCACCAAGACCAAGAACAGCGACGGTTGAACCCTTTTTGACGTCCACTTCCCTCCATGCTGCCCCATAACCAGTGGTGAAGCCACAAGCAAGGAAGCTAGCATGCGGGAGTGCCATCCTCGGATCAACCTTGACGACGTAGTTTGAATCGATGACAACGTACTCGGACCAGGTGGAGCAGCTGAAATGGTGGTAAATCTTTTCGCCTCCTACCGACATTCTTGAGGTGCCGTCGGGCATTAGGCCATTGAAATTTAGAGGGTATGCATGGCAAAGGTTTGTCTTTCCAGACTTGCAATTCAGGCATACTCCACATTCTCCGAGGTATAACGGCATCACAACGTCTCCTTCTTTCAACCCCGTCACATTTTCGCCCACGCTCTCCACCGTGCTGCATTCCAGAAATTTGTTAGGTTTATTGGGGTTCTGTCACAAGTAAGGATGGAAATGATTGCGAAATATTTCTAGTTTCACTTCAGATGATAGTAGAAATAACTGTGACATTATTACTTTGTAGTATACGACAAGTACGGGACATTTTTATTCAGGCTTAGATTGTCATTGAAGATGACCATTTAGAGGGACAATGAGACTTACCCAACACCTTCATGTCCCGGAATCCGAGGGAACAATGGCTGGTCAACAAAAAGAGAGAGATAATATATTTGAGTTTATACAGAATGTACCATGTGCATTCAATAGAAATAGAACAGAGAAATAACTTTGGGAAAATGGAGCAAGATAGAGGTACTAACGACTGGAAGGCCATTGCAGCAAAGGATGTCGGTGTGGCAGAGACTGGCACATATCATCTTAATCCTAACTTCGGAAGCTTTCGGCGGATCAACTTGGATCTGTTCCACCTTCACTGGCTCCCCCGATTTCCAAACTACCGCGGCTGCAGGCACAAATATGGACCGGATTCTCAGTTATAAAAAGTACTCGTTCGAAGAGCTAATTGGCTCTTCTTCGCATGCTGAGATCCGGGGTTTTTTCTACATACAGGATCTCAAGATTCTATTTCAGTTAAGACGTTAAGAACCTTCAGTTGACTTTTGTTCGCTTTTGTTTGCCCTAATTTGTTTGCTTGCTTGGACAAACCAAAAGTTGCAATCTAAGGACACTAAGCTTTGTATGTTCATACAATTAAAGACTCCACTCATGTTGCGGGTTCATATCATCAGCAGGCGCTATGACGAGAATCGTTGCTTCAATTTTAAGTACCTCTACAAGATAAACGTCCTCAGCAGAGAACTGAAGAATAATAGTAGAAAGTGACTGAGTTCAGTAGTTTTGACTCTAGAGATACAGCGGAGAAGACAATTTTTTCAAGCATCGACGGAACTAGCTAGAAGCGCCTCTTCTTGTAAAGTGCAGAGGATACGTTATTCGCATTTCGTTTGAGGGTAAGAGGCGAATTGAAATCTAAGCAATTTCTTTTTCAAATTTTTTCAGTTGGGCAGACGCTTTGTTTTGAATAAACTTTTTGACAGTCTAGTTTACAAGCTAAACACTAGCATATTGAACCAAATGGTAGATAATCTCATGAAATTCAGCTACTTGAAGGAAAACGATGATGCTTCGTACCCTCACAATTTATAAGCGCACTGCAGGAACTCTCATTTCTGCTAGAAAAGAGACGTTGTTCTCTCCTACAGAAGTGTAATCCTGCTGGAAAGAGACAGAGAGCTAAATTTACCTGTGCATGTTACAACGGTGGCACTGGGCTTTGCCATAGTTGATTGGCTAAGTTGCTACTCTGTCATCTACTTTGCCATTCCTTAGTTGGTGAATATATACAGCAGGAGAGTCAACCGGAGCATTTCTTCATTTCTTAATTGGTGTACAGTAACGGAGGCAGGTGGGGACACAGGGGGCCCGTGCCCACCTGCTGCCTCCTCTTCTCTCGTTTGGAGTATAGCGTGTGAGTAGCGTCCTCTCCCCCAACCAGGTGGGGACACAGGGGCCCGTGCCCACCTGCCTCCTCTTCTCTCGTTTGGAGTATAGAGTGTGAGTAGCGTCCTCTCCCCCAACCAGGTGGCGTGGCTGCTTCCCCTTCATTAACATCTAAGATCAGGCTGCTGCGGTGATGTGTTTCATACACAACTAGCATCCAATACAGATACCAATCAATCTTTAGCAGGGGCAAGTAATTCCAAAAGCACTGGGCCTTGCCATTTAACGACCGACGAGGTCCTGGTTCATCCATCATAACTTTATCCTTTCACAAATGGTGGTAGATGACTAGATGGTGATGATGTCCACATGAGGGGACTGGGGACGGGATGTGTGGCAGGTGGTTTTTAAGGTGATAGTTTGGGGTTGGAAGGTTGGGTTCCAGGGGGTGGAGTGAAATGCTTGAATAAATTTTAAGCTTTGATGAAATTTACGGTCATGATATTACAAGGAGTTCCATGTGTTTTAATAATGGCGCTAATATACGATGTTACGGTAAATAAACACAAAATTTGAACATTTTACTGAAAAGATGCTCCTAAAATTTGACGCTTGCTAAAATGCCTAGAAAAATACGACACTTTAACAAATTACACTAAAAATTAGGAGATTACAGTAAAAACGAATTAAAAGATTGACATGCAATTAAACTTCCTAAATATAGGGCCTTCATACTATATTTTGTTGAAGCAACTCCAATCTTTATCTTGTAGTCATCGCAATCTTAATTTGTTCTCTTAATATAATTGTCTTATTAGGTGTTAGCTCTTGTGTACAATAGATTTGAATAACTTATTACAGAGTATAAGATTGTCTCTTGATTTGTTCTTCCATACTTGCAGACGGGTCATGTGTTCGACAAAAGGTGGAACACAAAAATTTAAAAGTCTATTTTGATAAGTAAAGTGCGGTTATGTGTATAAATTAGCACACAAATTTTTTGGGTTACCTTTGAATTTATTGGGGGTAGGAAGTGAGTGTAGAAATTGGATACTCATAAAATTATGGGTGGTTCACTCACGCCCATTCGACCTATGCTCATTTGAGTTGTTTGTTTGTTGAGTTTAATACATTGTGACAATAGTTAGGCTTATGATTGTTTTTCTCTTTGTCAATTAGGTGCTCACCCTGTATATAGTATCTGGTTTCGCCACTGAATATTGCTATGGTAGCTTAGAGTTAATTAAGAATGGTAACGTTTTTATCGCAAACGCGACGACCTCAGGTTTAAGGAGAAGAATAATACTGTTGTCCAATCTCACAAAAGATGGTGTGATGAATGTGTGGGTCCGATATTTGGCCCCATAGTAGCTAGGTCCTAGCTGCATATATCGCCAAATTTAAACCTCAAAACAATTAGCTATAAAAACTACATCTTTTTAAACAATTACCATACATAACGATGTAACCTGAGAAACTACACGCAGTAACTAACCTCACCGCTATAGTCTCAAACAACTCGAGAAGCATGAGTCCATATATAGGCATAGACGAGGGAGAGAGACGCAGAGGAAGAGAGTAGAAGTTAGCTTACCTCTGCATGTTATGACATTTGGGCCGCTTTTCGTCATCCTTGAAACAAGCTTATTTAGCTACTGTAAACTGAAAAGCTTAGCAAAACAAAGATCTCTCGCAGGCCTCAACTGCACTCTCACAAACCCTCCATTGGCACGCTCTCTCTATAAATACAATAATATCCACAGATCCGTCTTTGGAAGTACCTGTCTATCTTGTTAGTTTAATATTGATTAGCACAGCGTTGGTCGCGTGCTCCATTTTTTAGTTGCCTGTTACTTTCCAACTACCGAGGAAGATGACAGAAGCTCTTGCCCCATGTCTGCCCAGAACATTTCTGCGTTGGGACCCCTCGTCATTGTCGCCAGACGCCAAATGTGATTATCTCCGTTGCTTAGACTTGGAAATTATACTAAAAAAAATAGATAATATATACAAGGGGAGGAGAAGTTTCACTATATTGCAGCCTAGGTAAGGATTAAGCGTGATGGCAATATTGAGGTTCCATGTTGAAATGCAGACGTGAAGTTATCTTAGGACATGTTTGATAATTCAAATAACACCTTAAGTTAAATTTTTTTTTTTAGTGATTTTCAATTAAGCACTTAAGATCAAAATCCTTCATTTTGTTGGAAGTCAGTCAATTCAATAAAAGGATATAAAAGATGAGATTCCTTTTAGAATTTCGCCACATATTTTTTTTAAGTAAACTTTACCGTCCTTTACATAATGTAGCGAACGGTGAAGTTCACTTCAATAAATAAAAAATATATATGACTCGTCCATCGGCGACGGCTGGACAGCAAGATGGCGCTGACAACTTAATTTAAGTTGTCAGCGGAGACAGTGAATAATGTCCCTATTTATATATGATAATCATATATAAAATGCAAGTTCCTCTTAAAATTTTGGCCCATAGCATGTTTTATGCTCAGATCCCTAGAAAAGTCTAACTTAGGTGAGACTGGTTAAGTAATTAAAATTCAAAGTGAAAAACTCCACAACTCCAACATATATCCCAAGAATCCTTTCATCTATCATTACTCTTCACATATCTGATATCACCATCCGTTTTCTCCTCCTTCAGAGCTTCTACTGGTATTATAATACAAAGGTTTGTCCTCCCTCCCTTTGAGTTACCAACGTTGTTCGTACTTTTTGTAACTGCCTTACAATTTTTAATTTCCTTTGGACAATAAGCCCTTAGCAACAAAATTGCTAACATAATCCTAAACAAACATAAGGGCCTACCATCATATATGAAACTATATTTTAGTTTCTCTTGCAGATGTCCAATAAAAGTCTTCTTTGAATAAATAAATCAATCAATATGTATGAATATGATTGAATACAAAAGACGACCCTCTTCAGGATTTTTCCACGTATCCTTTTATTTATTTATTTATAGACAGGCTATTGATATTCAACCAGAGGGTTTCCCAAAAAATAGCAAGGTATAATTCTGTTTGGTAACGTTTATTTTTTCAGTTTTTTCTCCAGTTTTGTAAACTGAAGAAAATAAACGCGTTGGCACATAGTTTTTTTTTTCCTTCAGTTTTGAAAATCAGTTTTTAAAACATGTATGTTTTTGAAAACTCCTCTTTAAGAGTTTTGGGTTTTCAGTTTTGATTTTTATTTTGAGACCACCACCACCTCCCACCATAGCTCCTCCTACCATTGCATCCTGCCGGCCGGCGGCCACCACCGATGACCACCGTCGGCCGGCTGATAGCCACCGCAACGCCCCACCACACCGCCACCGCAAACCACCACAAAAAAAATTCAAAATAAAAACTGGGTAATCAAACACCCAAAAGAAATAACTCAAAATAAAAACTAGGTAATCAAATACCTATTTATTTTTGTAAAAAGGAAAAACTAAACTGATTTTTGTTTTTTTTGGAAAAAAAAATCAAAACTGTAAGTGATTTCAAACGCTACTTTAGTTTCCCACCATTCCTTATTGACTTTGACTAATTCCATACATGTTGCTTTGAGTATGAACCGTCATTGAAGTAATGCTAATTATGCAAAAAAGTTGTTACATATCATCCTATCTTTTGTGTCAAGTAATAATTGAGACTATATATCCTATATATCTCATTTTTCACTAAAGAATGGTATTAAAGAAACATAACGACTGTTGCTGCTAAAAATATACTCCGGGACCCTAGCAAAAAATGATGACCTGTAAGGAAAAAAAAATATGAGAGGATTGGATTTTCAGCAGAGAATTCTCCGATACTTAAGTCAGAGCGCAACTACATGATAGGGACTCTGAAAAAAGCATAAAAGGTTGTATGCCTGTGTCAGTAGTTGTTTGCGTTCCTGGGATAGTCCACTTTATATAGCTATAGGTAGGAGAATCCTATTATGCCTAGGATTCTGATGGCTAGGCCTTGGGCTAGATCCGTTAGAATCGCGTTAAGATTCTTGAGGATCACGTCAAGAACTTTGAGGATCCCGTCAAGGTCCTTTCAGAATCCTATTTTCCAATAAGGTAATTACCAACTTTATAATTTGACCCAGTTTTACTGGGAATGCTGGTGTCCCCCAATTATTGGGAGTTTATATTTGAGTTATAAGCATCCCCACTTTCTTAACCAAAATGTTTGGCTAAGGAATTTATACCAAGTGTTTTGAGACACGCATCAGATTTGTAAAGGATCTTTCATCCGCTCATAGAGTAAATAATATTGTGTTCGGACTTAAGCTCTTGGGAGCTCAAGCTAGCCACATAATTTTCTCCAAGCAGGCTGTTCGAACTTTAGCTCTTGAGAGCTAGGTTTTTAAGATTCTGCCCAAGTAGGCTTGTTCGGACTTGTCTTTGGATCATGGAATCTTGAGATCCGTAGAGGCTGCGCCCCATGGTAATTTGTCCAAGTGTTTGAATGTCCCTTGAGGGGTTTCACTCGACAGTGTAGTTTTCACCTCTCCGTTGGACGGTGTTTGTTGTAAGTGTGTGTTCTTTAGCCTGGGTTGACCATATCATGCTTGCATTTTACTTTGACATTAACTCTTATCATCAGCTAAGAGTTGGGACATCATCACGCTTGACTGGGTTTTTAATTGACAAATAGTGGTGGGGTGATGAAGTCGCTGTTTCACGGGTTAGAGTTATAGCTAAACTGTTCAGATAGAACTTGAGTTCTATCTTGTCACCCTTGGGGGTGGTCATCCCTTGAGGGACCACCCTTGGGGGCTAGTGGAACGTAGAGTTCTAGTAAACACCCTCGAGGGCTGATGGAGCACAATGCTCAAGTAAATGCCCTTGGGGGTTTGATGGAACATAAGTTCTCGTACGCGCCCTTGAGGGCTAATGGAGCGCAAAGCTCACATAAATGCCCTTGGGGATTTGATAGAACATAAGTTCTCATAGGCACCTTTGAGGGTTAATAGAGCGTAAAGCTCATGCAAATGCCCTTGGGGGTTTGATGGAACATAGAGTTCACGTAAGTGCCCTTGAGGGCTAATGAAGCACAAAGCCCATGTAATTACGCTTGGGGGTTTAATGGAATGTAGAGTTCTCACAAAGGCCCTTGATGGCTGCTGTCGGAGTAAACAAGTACTTTGTTGTCACGACGCGAAATAAGAAGGTTCGGGGCATTGAGCCCGTAATGTGGCCGCTATTATGAAGCCCTCTTTCTGTGAGGGCACAAGGCATTGAGCTGTAATATTGATGATGCCATAAGATATAAAGGCCCCCTGCCTGAGAAAGCATGAATTTTCAGCCTATATATAAGGCATGGTTGCAAGAAGACCTATATGAGCAATAGATATGTAAATGACCATAATCTGTTTGCCCGGCTGGACGAGCATATAGAGCTAGAGGACGATGAGTCCGTCTAGATGTCAGCGAGTAATAAAGATGTTGCCGCCATTTTTCAATATATTGTATGACAACTAAATTTGATTTCCTGGTTGCATGAGCTTGAACTTGCAGTTGTACCAGACATATTAGCGATGCTATCAGCCGAGGCTAGCGATGTGTTCTGATTCATTAGATGCATTGACAACATCCGTGCCTCCATCATTGTAGGATTAGCTTTTCAACGAGCACTGACGTGAATATTTGACCATTTATAGAGGTCACTGTATGGCGGAATATGTCACAAGACAATAAGTAATGCTGAGTTGGTAAGATGCGGCAACAGAAACCCTAGGCGTGACTTCAAGTCGCAGGGTGCTGGGAATTTGTTCCTCGCTTATGAAGCAATTTATACGTCACTATTGATGCTCGTGGGCGCAGTTTAGGCCCTTGCAACAAGAAAAAATACGTGACTGAAAAAATAGCCTCTTCAAAGTAGTAAAGCATATGAGCTTATATGTGCCACTATGTTTTTAACATAGAATAAGAGCAGTGATATACTCTGTGGCCCTATTAAGGCCCTGCCGGTTTGATAAAATGGGTGTGCTGCATTGTGTGTCGCAAGTGAGATTAAAAAATGATTGTAATCGGTAAGACCCAACATGTAATGTACTCGCGTCAATTGACGCGAGTGAACAATGCTAGACCAAAAAAGAACACAAGTCTAGGTAACATAGAAACGTAAATGAAGTAGCCTTTGGAAGTCTTGCCAGTGCCTAAACTCTTTGCCGCTTTATTTTAGTGACGAATACGCAATAAAATGTGCACGTACTTTAAAGAATGTGTATCATACGTGAATTGATTGAGACCTTGTGGGACTTGAATCTAAACATGAATTCTAAAAATCTTAATGCTTTAAGGAGTTCGCGGCATATGTCAAATAATTAAGATCCTGTGGGTCTATAAAATACAAATATGCATTTGCATGGATGTAAAACGTTCATGTTTTAAAAGAGCGTGGCGTATGTTTGAATAAATAAAACCCTTTAGGTCTTAAGTCTAAATAAATATTTTGCTTGGGTTAAAAACTTAATATTTTTAACAAATTAAATGTGGTTTAAGCCAAATAAGTAAAACTGTTTGGGTCTTAAACATATATATGCATACTTATGGGAAAAAATACGAAATTTTCCAAAAAGAAAGAAACCACCTGGTAATTTTTGCCCCTTCTTTTCATCGAAAGAAGGGCAACGTGGTGAAGCGGCGGCGCAATTCGGTGCAAAAGTGGGGTGACAGTGACGGTGAGGCGATTGTGAGCCGGCAGATTCGGCAGCTGGTGGTTGTAACAGTGATGCACGACGATGCTGCCTCCTGGTTGACTGGACGGATGGGTGGCGGCCGTAATAAGGAGGCGGATCTGACAACAATGCTCCTCACTGGGTTATGGCGATGTGCCTTTTAACATAATGGTGGTGCCGGCTTTTTTTGTCGGTCGCGGTGTGTGCCCTGACTGGATATCGCCAATCTGCCACTGCTCGATTACGATGATGTTGGTGGCTTGGATTTGGAGGAAGGGTGGAGGTCCTTTGGTATGCGCGTTGACGCCTCTTGTCGACGGAAGATGGCCTGGTTATGCGCGGCGTTGATGCCGACGCCTTACTGGAGGACATGCCACGGTGGCAGCGCTAAGGTACAGACCCATGGCCAGCGGCACTGCCGTGGCTTCTTCATCTTTGTTCCTTCTTTTTTTTTTGGCTTAGTTGTCGATGCGGCTTCGGTGGCTTTGCCATGGATTTGTGGGTAGGGGCTGATGGTTATGCCGTTGCTGTTTAGGGTTTTGACCATAGTTGTGAGGGCATGGGCCTGGCCGTGTAGGTGCTGCTGATGGTGGCGCTGTTGCTGTTTAGGATTTTGACCATTAGGGCTAAGTAATGATGAGTTGCCTTCTTCACTATATTTGCTTCCTTTTGGTGAGCGGACTGTTTGACGACAGCTGAATTTGGAGAAGCAGCGGCAGTTTCTGTCGGTGGTTCCGACGCATTGTTGTCAGTATCTTGTGTGATACCATTATTGAGTTTTCTTGAGGTCAATCGTCTAGGCTGGCGGGTCTCACGGATGGCGCTAATCTGTTTTTGCTAACAATATGCTCCGGGATCATAACCAGAAACGATGACTTGCAAGACAAAGAAAATGAGTGACCGTCAGAACTCTCCGATACTTAAGTGTGTTTGTGTGTGTAGTTGTTTGAGTATCTGTGGGTAGTTCCTTTTATATAGCTGTAGGTAGAAGAATCCTATTATGTCTAGAATTCTGACCGCTGGGCCTTGGGGCCAGATCTGTTAAGGTTGGGTAAGGATCCTTTTTTAAGGATCACGTCAAGATCGGATCCTGTTAGTGTCCTTTTAGAATCCTATTTTCCAATAAGGTAATTATTAACTTTATAATTTGACCCAATTTGATTGGAGATACTCCCCAATTATTGAGAGTTTATATTCGAATTATATCAATGACAATGGTTCATGTGGTGGGCTTGAACGAAATATTATAATCTTATTATCTCTTTTTTGAAAATTGAAGTCACTTAATCTTATGCCATATTTGTTCACAAGCAATTACAATCCCAAGTAATATTTTATTGATGCTGCTGACTTTAATTTTTTTGCATTAGCTTTATGTTCTTTTAAATTTTAAGAACTTACCGCATTTGACCATATTTTTCAAGATTTAAACACGTGTTGCTTCAAATGCATTTTCACCTCAATTAATGTTAACTATTTTTAGAGGTGTCAAAGGGTCGGGCTTGGGCCGGCCTAGCCCAGGGCCAGAAAAAGGGCCGGGCCAAACAGGGCTTTGGGCCAGGGAAAACGGGCCGGGCCCAAAGCTGGAAAATCCAAGCCCTGTCCATGTCCAAGCCCAAGCCTTAGGCCTTCGGGCCCGGGCCTATATTTTTTTTTATATTCCTGTTTTGTGTTGCGAAAATATTAGCATACGAAATAAATTTTTTGATAGGCTCTCCTCCTTTTACGCGGGCTTAGGACCGACTGCTTGTAATTTTGGGAAAACAAGAATGATTAGTAGTTCATTAGTTAAGCATTTTCATCTAATCCACGTGCTCTCCTAATTTCTCTTATCTAGCATTTTGCATTTTCTCTTGACAATTCCTCTTATTTTCATCCTACTGATTTTTTATTTCGTATTTTCTCTAGAAATGAGAGCATGCTATCAGCTTCTCCCAGGTGGAGATCAAGCAGTCTGCTGCTAGCCTCCTCTGAAAAATATCTGTAAATGTATATTGTGATTCATCTTCTACACCAGTATTATTTATTTTCATGCCTTGTTCCGTACCCTCACTTTTCTCGTTAAAAGTACATTAGCAACAAAACATAAATTTCTTAACAACGAACGAGAGCGCGAAAAAGCATAACATGTTGTCGAAATCAGCATTCTCATAATACTATATATATATATATATATATATATATATATATATATATATATATATATATATATATATATATATATATATATGAGGGTCTGTTTGGGAAGTAAGAAGCCCCTTTGACATCTCTTCATCTGCAAATAATTCTCGATGTGAAAACACAGAGACAAATGGCTGATTTTTGAATAGGAAAAAGTGGGGAGTACGTTCGATGGAATAATTTCTTAGATGTATTGCCACTGTAACGCCCCGAATTTTCGGAGCGTTAATATCAAATAAACAAAGTCAGAAAACCTCAAATTTCCAAAAGTCTCCCAAACAGGTTATTCAGAGCAACTAAATAGAAAGTCTCCAATTTACACAATTAAATGTCAAATAGGCCTAAAACAGTAATTTAATCCCGAATTTACTCCTACAAGGAGTTCTAAATGAAACATCGAAATCCAAATATTTCCTCTTATTATAATTTTTTAAAATAATCAAAGTAGCTCTGAGATTAAACTGCTAGCTCTCAGTCATATTGCTAGGCCCGTAATCCAATCCCCTCTATTGATCAGCTGAAAGTAAAATAATAAGGGGGGTGAGCCAAATGCCCAGTAAGGTCACTCAACGAACCAATCAAAACGGGATACAAAGATATCTGAGAAAACAAGATCAGACGTACAGAATTTTAACCTAACGTATACGAATCAGAATTGTCAAAATACAAAATATGTTTCATAGAAAGACAAAATTTCAAAATGTATTCTTATACAGAAATTGACACTAGAGAGCCATTCAGAATAAAGTCACACATGCCATCACAGACACGTGGAACCAGGTTCAGAAAATAAGATCGCAATCTCTAACTCATCTCACTGAGCTAGCCCACGTTCCAATCCACGTGGGTAAGTCAGAAAATAGAAAAATCACATAAACTGTGACATGGCTCATAGAATTAGTCATACACACAGATTCAATAATTTACCACGATACCAACGAGTTATCTAGACAATATGATAAAAACAAACAGATATTCACAATCACTTTACGAACTACATTTCAAACAATTTCATAACTATCTCAATATTCGGCTTCAATCAGAGAGGACGAAACAACGGACTCAACAAAATGTATATTGCTGAAATATGAGCGCAGATGACCATAAAATGATCGAACACAAAAATATCCACATAAACCGGAGTAAATGATTCAAGATCAGCTACAATAAATAAAAACAAGACATGAGCCTAGCCAAAACAAGGCATGTATGGTCAAGTGACCAAAGAATACTAGATAGTAGGTAATGATGACATGCATGCTACACAAAAGAAGAAAAACTCATGCTTCCATGGCATGCAAGAAGTTAACTGTATGGCATGCATGGATGGTTGGAAAATTCACGAATTTACATGAATTGGAATTACAGAATGATAAAGGCCAACTGACGCAGGAGTAGCCACTGGATGGGCACGCTCGGCGAGGTTAATAGCTATTAAACACGAAGACAAAATGCAAAGGACAACTACAATTGAGCAGTCATGGTGACGGTTGAAGGATTTAAGACTGCTATAACGATCAAATTTGGACGGTGCTAGAGCTGAAATCGAGACCGCAAAGGACGATCTACTCCCAATCCAAATTGCATTCGGACAGTCGTAAAAGAAAATCAAATTGATCGGACAGTAATTATTTGAACGGCAATTAGATTGAACAAGTAAACCATTAGTAGATGATTGGTCCAACCCTAATTTAGATTTCAAAAAGAATAAACCCTTACCTTTGATCGTGATTAAACCCAAAATTTTGATCCCTTCAAATAAATTGTATCTAAACCCTAATGTAAAGATACCAAAACTTTCAATTAGAATTCTATCAGCCACAACAATTTATGCGATTTTTACCACAAATCTCAATCTCAAAATTAAAATTAAACTTATCTCAAAGTGATGATCAAAATCTCCTAGGTTTCTTTCTAGGGGGTCTCTGGAGGCTCTGAAGTTTCTTCTACCCCTAAGAATATATTGTAATCATCAGATACCTAAAGAAATATAAATACTTATATTCCTAACATAATTATAATTCTAAAATACCCATCACGTTCCCATATTATCTAATTTAATTAAATTTTTTTATAGCATTTAAATATGAGGGGTCTAACAGCCACATCCCCAAGATTTGGGCCCACTTATTGCGACACCGTCCATTAATACAATTCCTCGAGCAATATATGCAACACAAAAACAAAAAAAAAATAGAACCAGAAACTGGGCCAAAAAAGGGCAAAAAAAGGGCCAAGGCCATGCCAGCCCTAATAACTGGGCCAGGCCCTAAAAAATGGGCCAGTTTCGGGCCAGCCCATTTTTTAGGGCCGGGTCGGGCCGGATAAATTTTTTCAAAAAATAGGCCGGGCCAGCTCGGGCCAATTTAGGGCCGGGCCCTTTTGACATTTCCAACTATTTTACTAGGATGAGCGATCATGTGAGCATTGCACTTGCTATGATTCAGTCAACATTAAGTACTCTAACAAGGGTTTATTTACGCTTAACTATGTACGGAATAAATATTTTAAGTCACATGCTTTAGATATGGATCCTTATAGTTTCTCTAACTCCTTTTAAAACAAAAACACCACATGCATGCATTGACGAACACATGTATAACATATATAGACGTCGCGGATAGCCTCATTCCCAATCGGTTTAATTAAGTTGATGTCCTTAAGTACGTACAAAGGCAAAGATATAAGCCTTATAGTTATTGTAATTGCATGAATCCGTCCATTGATTTAACAGTTTTACATTACGTAATCAGTACTAATATGATGTTGTAACACAACTAGCCTAAAAAATGGACTGAACTTATTAAAGAAACCTTTTATTATCATCGTAAGAAGATGAAAATTGTACATATTAAATCCTGTGCATCGCACGGGCGTTATGCTGGTGGAAATTGCAGTGATATTCTGTATATATCACACAGGCCATGCAAAAATTCAACTACTGCATAAGCAGGAACATGTGAACTCATTGATTTGAATGCCTTTGTTATTCCATAATTTTCCTCTAGACAGCTTGACTTAAGTTTTGTGGTTCGATCTTTTCTGGTTTTATCCATGATTTAAGAGAAGTTTTATTCATATTGGAGCAAGTAAAATGAATCTAGTTTTATGCTATCTCACTGCCAGATTATCAAATTTACAGTTAGAAAATCGCACGTATTTTCAGGACTAGTTGACCTTTTTACTTACAGCAAAGCATCATTAGTACCAATAAAGCTTAAGATCTCTTATTTATTCCTTTGTCATGGATGTGCAATCACTCCAAGCAGTTTCATGGAGCTTACTAGTGTAGCAGTAGCATGTAATATGTAATATTGTATTTTCTTTATTTCTCTATTTACTTAATCTTAGGGGCACATATGTAATTGTACAGTAATTACCGTAGTTATATATACCACTGTTTCCTGGGTGTGTGCTGCAGCACCCATCTTATTCCTCTCATTCTGTCCATAGAGTCTCTTTGTATATCATCATGGTATCAGAGCAGGGTAAATATTAATTACTTCTCTATTCGATATCATCAATTAATTTGAAGGAAGAGTGATCGAGTTCCAGAACTCTTTTCATATTTCTACAAGGCTGATTGTTGATTTGAGTTTTGATCTCAAATTCAGGTATTTGTGATTGTTATTAGGGTTTTGCTCGGATTTAGTATCATTAGCGTGGCTGGTTTTCTGGATAATTAGTGAATCCCTTGATTGATTTTTTTTTAGAAACTCTATTCAGTTTATTGAATTAATGGCGTCGGAGAAAGCCGAATGTTTATCGGTAAAACTAGATGGGAAACATTATTCAATTTGGCGATTTCACTTCCAATACTTTGTGGAAGGCAAAGGATTATGGGGTTACGTTGATGGAAGTGAGCCACAACCTGCTGCATTTCAGGTAAAAGAAGCAACACAGTGGAAGGTAAACAATGCCAAAGTTATTTCATGGATCTTGGGCTCTGTGGATACTAGTATTGGGATTCCGACGAGGGGCCTCCACACGGCGAAAGACATGTGGGAGTATCTTGAGAAAGTATATCAACAATCGAATTTTTCAAGTAGAACATGATATCTTTATTTATGGACAAGGTGAGAAGAGTATACAAGATTACTATGCTGGTTTCATGAACCTGTGGACTGAATATGAGTTTGTGACTATAGGAAAGATAACAACGGCTTGTTGTCTTAGGGCCCTGAAAGATATCAATGATGAAAGGAAAGTTAATGCTCCGAATTTTTGGAGCGTTAATATTAAATAAACAAAGTCAAAACCTCAAAATAGCAAAAAAAATCTCCCCAAGGTCATTCAGAGCATTTACTAATTAACCCAAGGATACGTCAATAAATGACATAGCAGCCTAAAGCATTTATATAATCCAAATTACTCCGACACGGAGTTCCAAAATAAATTCCAAATCCACATAGGTCCTCCTATTGTACTTTCTAAAAATAACCAAACTAAATGCAAAACTAAACTACTAATACTGACTCTGATATAAAATTGCTAACTCTCAATTACACAGCTAGCCATGCAATCCAGTCCCCTTTTTACTAATCACCTGAGAGAAAAATAATAAGGAAGTGAGTCAAATGCCCAGTAATGTAGCTCAACGGACCAACCAAAAGGGATACAAAAATTGTCTGAAGAATGAAATTTCGGAGGTACAAAACTTTAACGGAACAGATACAAGACATAATTTTAAAGTGCCAAAATATATTTTCGTACAAAGACAGAATTTCAAAATATCAAAAATACATCCTTGTACAGAGACAGACACCAGAGAGTCATTCAGAATAAGGTCACACGTGCCATCACTGACACGTGAAACCAGGTTTAGAAAAATAAGATCGCGATCTCTAGCTCATCCCACTGAGCTAGCACACGTTCCAATTCACGTGGGTAAGTCAAAAACAGAAAAGTCACATAAACTGTGACATGACTCGCGAAATTACCGATAAGTTACTTGACTAAAGAAGGTGAAACACCGACAAGTTGCCCAAACAATATAAATTCATAAATCATTAACACTTGGCGCCTTGCGCTCATGTCAAGTGTCACTCATCTTAAGTTCTAACAATTCACGTGATGAAGAAAAATATCAAACTAACATTAGGTGTTGCAATAAAATGACATAGTCAACACGAAACAAATGGAAAAAGTAATAAGGTTAATTACACTAGGCATCTTCAAGTTATCACCGTGTAACGCTCTACACCACAAAGTTTTTTTTAGCTATCTGTCACCCCAAATTTTCATAAGTGTGGCACCCAACACCCTCCGTCCAAAGCAAAAAAAATTAATAAGCTGAACTTTGGAGGGCATTTTTGGAACATCACAGAAACCCTAATTGCGCCACCAACCCCCTTGCGCTGGCATCTCATGCCGGTGTCCCCCCTCCTCCGGCATCGCCCCTCCCCCCCCCTCCGTCGGCAACGCCGACCTCGTCCCCTGCCTTCCTTCCTCTTCTCTCCCCCACCCTCCACAGCGGCAACAGCCTCGCGCCGCCGCCTGACAAACCCATTGCAATCTTTTTGACCAAAATGCCCCCTTGTTTAAGTTAAATTACTTATCCGTGAGGCTATTGGCCGGAATTTGGACGGAGGGTGTTGGGTGTCACATTTATGAAAATTTGGGGTAACAGATAGCTAAAAAAAACTTTGTGGTGCAGAGCGCTACACAGTGATAACTTGAGGGTGCCTACTGTAATTAACCCAAAGTAATATATCAAAGAAATTGGAATGAACTTTTAATAAAAGAAACAGATACATTTACTATGTGAATGAACTGAAAAGAGCAAAATTTTCAAGCTCATGTTAACCGGAATCGCACAAACGTGAGTCAGGATGTTCACCAAAACAGCCATAAAAACCAAAAGTAATCAGTTGGCTGGGCCACCAATTGTGGGCCACGCCTACTCTTGGCAATAGAGAAGCTGGAAAGCTCCAAGTCTAGCAAGATAATACTGAAGACATTGGTTAGAACGGAGGGTTCGTGGCATGCAAAGGATAATGCAACATGATGTCAATTACTTTAGGGAGAAAAGCAAGAAAATAAACTGAAAGGTAAAAGGGATTACCATGGGATCTGCAACATGCAACGCTGACTGTTCAAATAAGAGGGCATTCAACTCCGATTTAAAAAGAAGAAGAAGAGCAGATTCAAACAACACATCAGATTGCTCTACCGAACCGAATCAGATTTGCGGCCGACTAGCGTAAAGAAAAAAAAAAAAAGGAATCTACTAAGAGCTTATCAAAGGAGGGTAATTAAGATTGATTGATTCAACGCTGATTCAAATTTCAACAAAGTAACTACTTACTTCTGATCGTGATTAAACCTAAAATTTGATCTTCTCAATTCAATTGTATCAAAAGTCCTAAAAATTGATAAACCCAAAGGTTCCAATTAAATTCTAATGATAACGAAAATTCGTAAACTATTACAATCCCAAATAAAAAATCAATTTACATTCTTACCTCAAGCAATTTGTCAAAATCCTAAGAAGTCTCTTCCTAANGATTCCTTGGAGGCTCTTTTGAAATTTTTTGTGCTCCTATGAAATATGTATTGTACGTAACTATCAGACACTTAAAAGATATATACTTATATTCCTAAGAAAATCAAATTTTCAAAATACCCATCACGTCCTCAGCTCTCTAATTTTATTTATTTTTAAAAGCAATTAAATATGAGGGGTCTAACAGAAAGTAATGCAATTCCTAATGAAACTGCGTCCTGATTATGAAATTGTTCGGGCTAATATCTTGAACCGTGGTACATTACCAACCATGGATGCTGTCCTTGGGGAACTCCTTCGAGAGGAGACTCGAATTGCAACACAAGCAACTCTTGAAAGGAAAACTAAACTTGATTCAGTGTTCATTGCTAAACAGAATATGGGAAAGTGGTCAGCCTCACAGCCTAAGAACCTATCAAAAGTGCAGTGCTTTGAATGTAAAGAATTTGGCCATGTGGTATCGCATTGTAAAAAGAAGAACTCTTGCGTTTATTGCAAGCAAGCAGGGCATATTGTTACTGAATGTCCTGAAGTTCCGCAAAAAGACGGTAAGAACTTTAAACAGAGGACATCTAGTTATCGCGGTACAACATCCAATAGCTTCAGTTCTGATTATTTCAAACCGAGGACGTCTAATCATCGTGTTTACCAGGCTGCTGGTGTACTATCTGATGGATCCTCAATCGATGCATAGCCACAGAGTGATCGTGGTTTCAATTCTACAGCAAGTTCGGCACCGCCAATCTCTGATGAGATTCGTCACTTGGTTCAAAGCTCTGTATCCTCGGCAATTTCTTCTGCATTTTCGGCGATTGGCTTGTCGGGTAAGTCCTCTCATTTGTCCCCCACAGTTAATCCCCTTTGGATAATAGACTCCGGTGCATCAAATCATATGACTGGGTAGCACACCAATCCACGTTCTATTACCCGTTATGAAGGGAAAAAGAAAATTATTGCTGCCAATGGCAAGAAGATGGACATTATTGGTAGCGATAATATTTCTTTATCAATCACTCATAATACTTCCTTCCAGTTGTCCAATGTATTCTTAGTTCCTAAGCTCGCCACTAATCTTATTTCTGTTGGCCAACTTGTTGATGTTGATAACATTGTTTCCTTCTCTCGTGATGGTTGTATGATCCAGGACCGTCGCACTGGGAAAATGAAAGGGAAGGGGCGTAGGATTGGTCGGCTGTTTGCTTTGGAGTTCGAGAAGCCAGGCTCTTATTCTTCCTTTTTTGCTCCTTCTGATTCTGATTTTTCCTTTTCTAGTAAAACTTGGCACATTTGGCATCGTAGACTTGGTCATCCTAGTCCTCAGAAATTGGAAGCCTTGTTTTCTTCTAGATTATTGACAACCAAACCTGTTTCGTTGAGTAATGTCAATAAATCTTGTGTTGATTGTTCCTTAAGCAAAAGTGTGCGTTTGCCTTTTCTGCTGCACTCTGATATTAAAACTAAGCCTTTTGATTTGATTCACAGTGATGTTTGGGGGCCTGCTCCGGTTACTTCTAGATTGGGTTATAAATACTTTTTGTTGTTTATTGATGATTGCACTCGTTATACATGGATATATTTCATGAGACATAAATCTGAGGTATTTTCTCATTTCAAAACCTTTTTGTCCATGACCAAAACTCAATTTGACTCTCATGTGCAATTCTACAAACCGTCCGAACAGAAAATTAGGATTCTTCGCTCTGATTCAGGGGGAGAATATATGTTAAAAGAATTTCAAGATTTCCTGAAAACTGAGGGTATACAATCCCAAAGAACGTGTCCCGAAACCCCTCAGCAAAATGGGGTTTCAGAGAGAAAAAAATCGTCACATTTTTGGAAGTCGTAAGGACTTTCATGTGTGATTCTCACATTCCTTCTACCTTTTGGGTAGAAGCTGCATCAACTGCTGTTCATCTAATAAATTGTCTTCCCTCTTTCGTCTTAAAAAGTAATTCTCCTTACTATTCCTTGTTTAAAACTTTTCCAGACTATTCTCGTTTCCATGTGTTTGGTTGTGTCTGCTTTGTTCACTTGCCTGCTCTTGAACGTACAAAATTCTCGAAACAAGCTGCTATGTGTGTTTTTGTTGGATATAGTGCTGATCAAAAAGGTTTTCTCTGTTATGATCCCCTCATTCGACGTGTCCGCATTTCACGTCATGTGATTTTTATGGAAAATGTTCCTTATTACCACGCCATTGCTAAATCCACAAATTCTCAGCTTTCTTTCTTACCTGACTTTTCTGACTCCATAGATGCATCTTCAGCTCCTTGCCGTAATCTTACTTCGACTACTGATGATACGACAAAACCATTGTTGGTTTATGAACGCCGAAGCAAACGAGACCAACCTCCAGCTCCTCTCATTCACCAACCAGAGCCCGTTCCATCTTTTTCTCAAGTAAGTTCTTTTGTAAATCCTTCTGATTTACCTAATCTTATTCCTTCTGAGGATGTTATCCCGTTGCGACGTTCAAATCGTACTACTCGGCCACCTGATCGCCTTAGTCTTTTTGCCCACCACCACTCATTGTTTTCTTCGTTGGACTCTATTGATGTCCCTACCTCTTACCAGCAAGCTGCCATTGTCCCTTGTTGGAAGGAGGCCATGGATGCCGAGATTAATGCCTTATTAATGAATGATACATGGGATCTGGTGCCTTCACCTCCTAATGCTTCTATCATTGGTAGTAGGTGGGTTTTCTCTGTTAAACTTAAATCAGATGGTAGTATCGAAAGGTATAAAGCACGACTTGTTGCACAGGGGTACAAGCAAGAATATGGGATTGATTATGAAGAAACAAAACACTGTTTCTAAATTCTCTACTGAAGTGGAGTATCAAGCAATGTCTTCAGCTTGTAGTGAAATCTCTTGGCTCAGGGGTCTTTTACAAGATCTGCAAATCAACCTTGTGACTCCAACTCCTCTATATGCTGATAACACAAGTGCTATACGTATTGCATCTAATCCTATATTTCATGAGCGCACGAAGCACATAGAAGTTGATTGCCATTTTATTCGTGACAAATATCTGGATGGCGTGATTTCTCTCCCTTATGTGGCTTCTCAAGATCAAATTGCAGATATCTTTACCAAGCCCATAACTCCAGCTAGACACGACTATTTAGTTGACAAACTGTTGCTGTCTAGTCCGCCACAGTTTGAAGGGGAGTGTAGCAGTAGCATGTAATATGTAATATTGTATTTTCTTTATTTCTCTATTTACTTAATCTTAGGGGCACATATGTAATTGTACAGTAATTACCCTAGTTATATATACCACTGTTTCCAGCTGGGTGTGTGCTGTAGCACCCGTCTTATTCCTCTCATTCTGTCCATGGAGTCTCTCTATATATCATCAACTAGCAGTTAAAAAAATAGCATTTTTATTAGACAACGAAGATTAGGCTCTAAACAAGAAGTCATAATCTGGGTGGAAGATGATTTCCAATGACAGGTAGGTTACAACTAGTGTAATGATAAGGAGATCAAGCTTCTCTCCTTAATTTTGTACCAACAAATCGTTACTGCTGTGCAATTACTATCGTCACTAAAGGAGTGGAAAGTTTTGCTATTTGTTATTTCAGCAAGCGCTGTGAATTTCGTCCACCCTTCACCTATTCTTTGCTGGTTTAAATAAGCCAACTATTACCTAAACATGGTCGACTAGTGAAGTAGGAAGTTTGGACAATACAATTTTTGGTAGTATGTGATGCTTGCTCATTGGATTTGGAAGTTAGTGAAGTAGGAAGTTTGGACAATCCAATTTTTGGGAGCATTGTTTATGTGATGCTTGCTCATTGGATTTGGAAGACCAAGCAATAACGGGTTTAGTTAGGACTGCGTTAGTAACCGAAGGAGCAGATGCATTCAAATTTACACTGAAACGTATGTTTTGCGCAAAGCAATAATCAAGAGTAATATGCATGCAAAAATAGAGGATAACGCTTACCTTTAGAAAAAGGTGACAAGTTAAAAGAACATTCAAAGTTCGGGCCCGAGAATAGAAATGGAATCTATAGTTTACGTAGAACAAAAACATTGTAAAGTTACTTTCTCTTGTTATCATTACATATGCAAATCCACTTTTAGACGGATTGGTTGGCCGTTTGTTAAGGTAATGGAGCAGTTAGCACTTCTTGCTTACGCACGTAGGACTTGCAAGTCTTCGCACCTCCATTCGCATTTCCATTATATGTCATACGAGTATGGTTATCTTTTTCCTTTGAACTATAGCCATAAAACATCCATGGAGACACCTTCCTTCGATAACTTGAGAAGGCAAGCTTCTCTCTTCTTCAGAGAGAAGATGAAGACTGCACGCTTGGCGCTGACTGATGTTACACCTGCAGAATTGTAAGTTATTTAGTTTATTAGGTCCTACGAGAGGCCACGACTAGTATGAAATGCAAAAACAATTGGTTGACGTTTTCCTTTGAAACAGCTTTGTGTTGAGTCGCCTAAAACACACTTTTCTAATTAATCTGTTTTTTTTAACGTATAATTACTGTCAAACGAGCCCTAGATGCATCTTCAATGAATCACGTTTCTTGGAATATTTGGTTAGCTTCTGAACATGGTTTTATGATTGGCAAGTACAGATTAACTGAGGAAGCCACTAATGGAGATCTATGGGCACCAGACACTCATACCATGGGTATAATATCGCGTGCAGCCTTTGAAGTCGATGATTATTGGAGAATCGTCGAAATCTTGCACAAAAGGTTCTCATATTGATTTTTATTCATAAACAAACTTTGGTTTCATGCAAAATAACTCTCTTGTATTGTGGGTTCAGGTTGTGGAAATTTGAGAAAAAGAACTGGAGACCCTCATATAAGGCTCTGATACTTCTGGAATATCTTCTAACACATGGTCCTGAGAGAGTTGCAGAAGAGTTTTACAGTGACAAAAATATCATTAAGGAAATGAGAACTTTTCAATACGTAGATGAGAAAGGGTTAGTAAGTTGTTGTCAATATATATATGCATGTTCTATTGTTCTTGCATGGAACTTAGAGTTGATATATGCTTGATGAACCAACTCACTCCAGCTCCGCTTCACTCGTTGCATACACAGATCAAGCTTGAATATCATTCCAAAATCGTGAAGTTTTTCAATCTTTACCCGATAAGTTCATGTCTAAATACAAACTCAAGCTGCTCGAGCTCACTTAGTTTGAGAGTGGCTGTAGCAAGCCAAGGTTATCTAATTCTGGAGCGCGATAACTTTGACGAACCAAGCTTGAACAACCAACTACTTGCTTACCAGGTCAAGATGTTGTTAATCACGTTCGTGCATAAGCAGCATACGACACGATACGTAGAACTTCTACCTCATTAGTGGTTTTCAGGGTACTGTTTGTGTATAGAAATTGGTGCACCTCATGGCATATGACAAAGTAACTCTAAAACATACCCTATGGAAGTTGATAATTCAGAATGTAGCTATTTGTTTCATATGCAGGTTCAATTGGGGTATCAGCATAAAAATGAAGTCTGACAAAATACTAAAGCTGCTTGAAGACAGGTTATTTTTCAAGGAAGAGAGGGCTAGAGCTCGAAAGCTTACAAGTGGGATCAAGGGGTTTGGAACCTTTTGCCATAAATCTCCTAAAGCAGATGGAAGCTTGGAAGAAGCAACCTTTGGAACATATAAAAGATATAATTCCACCTGCAATGATAGTAGAATTCAAGAAGAGGAAGATATTGCGTCAACCAAGGGACTTTTCGAAGGGAAGATTGGAAAAACTCAACAAATATATGAACAAGATCACCCATTCTGTGATGATGAGCACCAAACTAAAGCCTCCCTGCTTTCCTAATAACATATGTTGTCTTGAAGGAAGTTAGGTTCTTCTATCTGCACTTGTGAACATACATACCTCTTTTGAAGTTACTTTCTTTTCTTTTGCCAAAATCTTTGCAATCCAGTTTTGAAATGATGGATTTGGCATTCTGTTAATGAGTTGTATACAACCTGATTACAGATCGATTAACAAGTAAATCGTATCCTGGCTATGCAGATAGTCATAAGTTCAGTCATTTTAGTCCTGGAAACAGACGACTCATTTACCATTTCTCTCTCTCAGCACCGATCGTGAAACATGGCCACTTCCTTTTTTTTTTTGGTTATCAGCAAAGAGAAAACCAGTAGAATTGTAGCACTACTATAACTATGAAGTTTATGCTGTCTTGGGTACAATGACATATGCACACACAAGATAGGCAAAGAAGGTAAACCTCCCAGCACCGAAGCCAATGCCAAACCTCAACAAAGGACCACCCCACACCTCAGATTGTGCCAAAGAGAGCACTGCATATGATGCAAGAGTGACCAATCTATCTCGACCATAGAGAGCCCACAGAATAAGCTCCTGGCCGGTACAAGATCAGAACCACAAAAACCAAACTAAATATAGGTCCTCTTCCATAGATTACCTTGACATGTCAATATTCAGGACGCTAGCATAAGAACCCATCAAAGGCTGTTAAAACATCCTGATTCCAGTTTTGCTGACATTGAATAATATCCAAACATCTCCAACTGTTCAAAATATTGATCACGAGACTCATTTCGTACCAAGCCTGAGGCAGGCAATAGACCATGATCAACCATTAGAGCTCTTTTCTATTACTTGATGATCGAATTGACAAATAAGAGAGCTTCACAATTTGAGAACTCTTCTAGTTCTGTTTAGCTTCTTCAGCATTTGGATATGTCTCACTTGCAAATATTACTCGAAAGCTATGTACAGTTTATACTTGATATTGTTTTGATAACTTCAACCTTGATATTTGACAAAATTCAATATGTAGCGGGGAAAGAAAAACTCCAACATGAAAGAAAGATGTATCCTCGTAATTTCTCCTTGAATAAAATTGCTCGTTCATCAAATTAAAGAAAAGTTTATAAGATATTACAGGTCTATTTGATCACAGAAAGAGAAAGGAACATAAGCTTTACTACAGAAGCAACAAGCATAATCACCTTTTGCAAAAAATTGTTAAAACTTGATAAGGACCTTGACACAATCTGGTTGCTTGAAGTGAGCAAATGCTTTATCTATTTCATGAAACGAAACCTTGTGAGTCAAAAGCTCGTCTAGCTGGATCTCCTGCATGAGTTATTTACGCAATAGTCATTGATGTGAGTCGCTTCATTTGAATTCTATAAAAGTAAGTAAAGATTTACGAAAGGTTTTAAGAATGCACAAGCCGGTGCTAAGGCTTCCACCATAGTGCTTTAAAGAAGAAGAAATGCATCTATTCCTTAACACGGAAAGTAAATAGATTGAATGATGATAATACCCTATTTATGCACTTGTCAATTATAGTTGGAATGTCGGATTGGGGTCTGACTCCACCATAGATGGATCCCTTGACTGTTCGACCAAGCAAGAGCGGAATAAATTTGACCACACCACTTGATTGATTTGCACCAATTAGTACCACAGTCCCGAGTCCCTAATCACACGCACCACCACCAACATAGATTTGCAGATCAGGAATGGATGTAATTTTTCTTTTCAGTATACGTAATTTTGTAGAGGAAGACAGCTTTTTTCCTACCTAGTATCAGGAAAAACAAATATGTGATGTGCAAACAGGTACTAAGCTTTCCAGAATATCTAGGTGCACTTCCTTTGTATCAAAAGAGGTAAATAAAAGAGGAAAGTCATAGTAGCATTCATACATAACGAATTTGTTGTTGCGACGGGTAAGTTATCCTTGGTAGGGCAACGACATGTTTTTTTTTGGAAATTTTCAGACTTGCATTAAGGCAACGACATGTTGTACCATATATTTGTTGCTGGTAATGAATTTTGCCGATGTAATGCAAAAGGCACAACTTTAAGAATCATAGCCACTGATGAATAAGCCACAGATTCAGTTTTCCCTCTTTGCTAATGGCAACATTCTGAATTTGTAACTGCGGTAGCCAGTGTAGGAAAACCTTAATGTACAGAGTGCCAATGAAATCGGCTTTAACCAATATGTTGAAGCATAGTTCATGCTCAAGTGCTCACGTGTATAGTCGGTTCCAGTTCTAATGCTCATGAAAATGTGGAATACATGTGCAGAAAATGCTTACCATTTTGCTGGCTTCAACGGCCTCATCAAACATGGATACCACTCCGGTGCACTCAAAGCAGTAGTCTACACCAAGTCCCCCGGTTACTTCCTTCAACAAATCCGAGACAGATTTGCCCTTAGAATCTGCAGGGTTTATAAACTCGGTCATTCCAAAGGCATCTCCCTTCTCACGTTTCATATCATTTAGGTCGACTCCAATAATTCTAGCTGCCCCTCTCATTCGAGCTCCTTCTAGCACCTGCAATCAAGAAAGCTCATACTCTACAAAATTTATAGAACATGTCAACTTAAAGAAAAAGAGTTTGAAAGTGAGAATTAATTTGTCTATAGAACTAAAGCGTTTAGCAACAACTACTGTTCCAACTTTGCTACAACACCATCAGTGAAGAAGTCTCTTTTTGTCACTTCTAAAAGTAAATTGAGGAACACTTCTAGTTCTTATTTTGAGCAACGTATCTCGCGACACCATCAATTTTGTCAGGTACCGACGGTGGTATAGCAAGATTGCTGCCAAAAGTACTTTGGGTGTAGGACAATGTATACCCACGCCACCGGTGGATAACTCATACTTGGTACCCCTTAATAACCCTACCATATGCCTGGCTTACTGCACCCATGTCTTTTCTTTCCTTTTGTAAGATTGTGAACCTTTTAAATGTCAAGGGACAGATGAAGCATGTACGTACCCCAAGTCCAACAGCACCAAGACCGAGAACTGCGACAGTTGAATCCTTTTTGACATCCACTTCCTTCCATGCTGCCCCATAACCAGTAGTGAAGCCACAAGCAAGGAAGCTTGCATGTGGGAGTTCCATCCTCGGATCAACCTTGACGACGTAGTTTGAATCAATGACAATGTACTCGGACCACGTGGAGCAGTTAAAGTGGTGGTAGATTTTTTCACCACCAATCGACATTCTTGAGGTGCCGTCGGGCATTAGGCCATTGAAACGTATGGGGTAGGTAAGGCATAGATTTGTCTTTCCAGACTTGCAGTTAAGGCATTCTCCACATTCGCCGAGGTATAGTGGCATCACAACATCTCCTTCTTTTACCTCCGTCACGTTTTCACCCACGCTCTCTATCGTGCTGCATTCCGGAAGGGAATTAGTTCTTTTATAAGCAATACTGGCCTACTCAGTAGCAATTCTGTGCATGCATGAAGAGTTGAAGAGATAAATTCTGTACAGTTGAATATGTTAATGAACGACTAATCCTCAAAGGAAAGGTTATGCAATTGAAAAAAAATTGACTGCTACCCCGGTTGGAGGAATTTTCTTTCGAACAAACTTTAGCTCTTATCTGGGTTGTAGGAATCTTCCTTCAACCCTATGTATAGTGATAATTAATTGTCGCTAAATATTTCAAGCGACTTTTTTTCTAATACTTTCAGTAACAATTATTAGTAACACTTTTTTAACGTCACTAAATAAAAGTCACTAGAAACATTTAGAGACAATTGATTGTCACGATATAAGGGGTAAGAGGAAGTGAAAAAAGTTTGGTTACTACCCCGGTTGTAGGAATCTTCCTTCAACCTCATATATAATGACAATTAATTGTCGTTAGATGTTTCAAACTACTTTTTTTTCTAACACTTTGTCTTTAAATATCATGTAACTTTGTCTTTATATATCATGTAACTTTGTCTTTAAATCAGGTTTATCGTGCTCTGTGTCTTCCTTAATGCAAGATCCCAATTCCATCCCAATCTTTTTTGCAGTTGCAATTAGAACCGTAAGGCATTGGTTGCTACAAGTTACTCTTTTTTGGTCAACGAGATGTATGGGCTACACAACAGGGTGCTCCTCCCTCTCCCTTACTATCCTGCCCTTTTCATCTTCATGAGATACCAGTCACATGTGTAACAAGTTGGTAACCCTAAGGTTCTCTATTTGTATAGAATGTGGCACCAACGGTGGCCTTGAGATTCATACAAACAAACAACCCATCAAAAGAAAAAGAAAAAAAAGAAAGGAATTTATACCCTACCCGGTTCACGAGACAGAAACATGTAACCTTACAGGAAAGGGAAAAGCCCTGATGCTATCACCTTGGTTTCAGTTGTAACAATATTGGTTTTAGTGACAAATTTACAAAAATATCATCTGAAGTTCACAACTAATACCTTAGTGGTTTCATTGCATATGCTTTTGGCAGCAAATGTGGGGTTTTTCTTGCTTTTACTTCGTTCCTGATTACGTACTGACAAATATTTTTGTTAGACTTCTGAGTTTCCATTCGAAACTAGGATTTATAGCCCATGTTTAATCATGCAAAGATTGTCGTGTGGAGACAATTTCCAGAAAGATAATGAGAGACTTACCCAACACCTTCATGTCCAGGAATCCGAGGGAACAATGGCTGGTGAAGAGTAGAAAGAATGAAATGAATATGAGTTTCATTATAGGATGTATTGCGTGGGTTCATAAAAAACTGCAACTGAAACATTGCTATAGGAAAATGGAGCTTGAGAGAGAGAGAGAGAGAGAGTACTAACGAGTGGAAACCCATTGCAGACAGAGATGTCAGTGTGGCACAGACTGGCGCATATCATCTTAATCCTAACTTCGGTAGCCTTTGGCGGATCAACTTGTATCTCTTCCAACTTTACCTGCTCCCCCGATTTCCAAACCACCGCGGCTTCAAGCACATAAAGAAGGATGCATTCGCAGTTATCAAATTTTGTTGCTACAAGTGGTATGACCTCAATGTGGCCATAATTTCCAAATGCTAATGCGAATTTCAGCTACAGAAAGAAAATTTACGATAGCTGTCCAGAAGTTGATAAATAAGAAAAAACTTCCGATGATGCATTTGGAAGTATTTGGGTAACTTTTAAGTCTAAGTTGTCATTATATATCCTATTATACCCCCAATAAGTAGATGTGAGAAAATCACCAATCTCAAGGAGATTTTCTGTTCAGGGACGTACAAAAAATAAGTGGAGAGAGAGACGGAGAGAGTCTAGCAAGTGAGGGGGGGGGGGGGGGGGAGAGAGAGAGAGAGAGAGCGAGCGAGCGAGCACGCGCGCTAAGTTCATGTTTGCATGTTACTACATTTGAGCTAAGTTCATAATACGTAGCTAAGAGCTTGTCTAGTATTGATTCTTGAAAGTAAATTTCAAATTGAATCTTAGAGTTTGTTTGTAATTGATTATTAAAGCGATAATATCAGTAATTTTTTTAAGTTTAAGGCTAAGTTACAATAAAACTGTGTTTTGCCATAATATCGTTGATGTCTTTGACCACACAGAATAGTGGAGTTAAAACAATCTTGTAAAAAGACACATTTGCTCTCTTATGTTCTCACTGCATTTTTTCCTTCATTCCTCTCATACTTAGGTCACCATCATGACATCCTCCATCGCTAACAGCCATCATAGCACCACCCTAACAGAACCAACCACAACCAGGGCGCCACCCCAACACCGCCAACTATAACCACCCCAACCACCCCCATGCCCTCAAGACACCACTACTGAAGCCCCTCCCTAACAACATATACTATATCACAACACCACCACCCTCTGCACCATGATACACCTCAACTCTTGATCTCTAAGCAACAATCTTCTTCAACCAACGACTCACCATCACGCTGCCATCATCTTCGACCACCACCTCGACATCTTTAAGATTTGGTTTTCAGTAGTTATGCTTCTTGATTTGGGTTTTGGTTTTGCATCCAATTGATTTTCAACAAAAGTTTTTTTTTAAAATAAAAAAGTGGGTATGATCGGTGTCTCTAGTGATGGTGGTACAATGGAGCCGGAACTCTGGGGCTTTGGAGAGTACTAGTCTAAGTATTCTACCTAATATGTATATGTAGCTATAAGCTTAAGGATAGTATAGGGACTTCTAAAATACGAAATGACCACGTCAGCCAAAATCGTCAGTTAGGGTCATGGAACCCTAAGTTGGGCAAATTGGATACGAATGTTTCACATTTTTAATATGAGTGTCCAATTTTTGGAGAGTATGTCTTTGTCTGTAGTTACCCCTAAACTCAAGGAGTTTAGTGATATTATTCCTAGGTAAAATCATAATGATCTAAGCATTAAGCAATTTTTAGCAAAATTAGCTTTAAGCATGAATGGTGTTTGATACAGTGTATTAAAATCAATTTTAGTTTGCCAAATTGACTAAGAAGTACAGTGTTTCATAGAAGATGTTAAAGGTTGATGCCAAGGAAGAGTTCGTAGTGTATGCGGATCCACCATAAGGATATTGTTCAAGTCAGTTGTCAAGTGTTCAATAGTGAGACAAAGCAAGGGTGAAAGAAGGGCAGATAAGCTTCCCAGACAGAGCATGAAGAGTGGCAGAGCTGCAAGGGCGAGGCTGATGTGAATATGGTCCGATAGTCGATAGTCCAAGCTAAGGTCCAGGTGTCATGGTCAAAATGTCAGGGTCGAAATGTCAGTGTCTAAGCTAGGGTATTGAATTAGAGTTCCATGCCAGTCAAAGCTCTATCTCTCTCTAAAAAAATTTAGTTATCCAATTCTAAAGTGATCGAAAAAGTGAGTTTTTGCAAATGAGTTCAATCGTCCATAATAACATCCAAAGTTCATTATTCATAGGTAAAGATATGGCTGTGTCATTATGCAACATATGGCATTCTCTGGAGTGACACCTCACCGAGAGGTGCCACGAATGTCAGTACTCCTCAGACTATCTGATCGCATTCGCTCTGCCTGCCGTGCACAACTTCAGCCTATCTGTCTAGCAAGAGTGATTCACATAACGCCAGTGTGGCCACAAATTGCTTTTGATCTAACCATCAATTCCCTTATTGAGTCTTATAGATAGGGTCATCAAGAGACGTATGGAACCTAATAGTGTTGGGGGAGGCCCCAAGGCCCGAATGTAAGGCGGACTAGCATGATGCCCTCACAAGATCTGCTCCTGTTCTGGAGTGACCTAGAAGTCATGATCTTGGAGTATCAATGATCACATGTAATGTGAGTGCGATGAGTAAGGTTGGAACTTGGGTTGGCTAAACGAACCCAATGGTCAGACCATGCCTTGCCCACCCTAAAAAACTTGTTCCCATGCACAGCCCAACCTACCTATGGTCCAAGTAATATCGGTCTGTGCCTTGCCCATGAAGATTTTGGGAGATACGGGCTGGACATGGGTTGCCACGAGTTGTCCAAGGTTACAAATTAGCTTTTGTTTACCTTATATTTGATCATATAAGTATCATTAAAGTCTACTAATTAGTCTTTATCATGAATAAAAGTAGAGTTAAGTCTCAAAATGGGTTTAAATATAAGCATGGAAACAAAGTCTTAATAACCAAAAAGAAAAAAGAAAAAAAAAGGACAAGAGTCTTGAAACAATTAGGTTTAATGGTTTGGGAGGTATAGATTGCATTGTAGTATATGATCTACGGTGAGATGATTTAAGACAAAAAAAAAATACATATCTCTTTTACACATTAAATTCATACATGTCAGTTATATAATGTAAAAGTTGGACATGCTACGTTTCCCACGGGTTGGGTGGCCTTTTAAAACCTTTATCCATCCCCAGTCCATATTTTTTTATGGGTTTAATTTTGAGCCCACGTCCGTACCACGGTCTACGTAAAATCAAGTTTACGTCACCAAATTTTTACGGGTTTATGAGTTGCCTAGTCCAAGTTGCAGCCCTAACAAGGGGTCAAAGCTCAGGCATGCCTAGTGTCAGGCGAGTCACCCTACGACCAAGCAAAGATATTGTCTCAGAGAATGAACCTACTGTTGGTGCGGAAAGAGGGTCATTTGCCACGTCGAGGTGCCACAAGGGATGCAGTCTGAGTTGGCTTCCAGGTAGACAAAGTGGGAGACAGCATGGATGACGTAAGGGCTTAGAGCAAGGCTCCTCAGGCAGGTCACGAGGGCTGGCAGTGTCGTGCAGGCAGGGTGACGATGAACAGGACCAGCGGTCGACAGTCTGTGTCAAGAGTGCAACGTCAAGAGTTCGAAGTCGTGAGTCCAAATGTCTTTCTCTCACTAGAAATCCAGAGAGAATGGGTTTTAGAGAGAGAAAGTGGAAATGTCAAATGAGGCAGAAGCCCTGAATAAGCTCCAGAATCCACTATATATAGGCACAAATATGCGCGTGTCATCAGCCGACACGTGTCGACTTTCGGGAGTGACACGTCGTCGTAGGGGGTCCCGCAGTCTTGATTGTCCGTCGAATTGCCGGTCCCCGAGTTCGTGTCGTCCTGCCCTTGCGGCGTCCCTCTACCAGTCTGAGGAGACTGACCACACTGCGGTAGCATGGTCAGAGTAGCCCGTTGCCCCAACCTCCAGTCCAAGCCCTTACTGAATCCCATAAGATGCGTCATGAGACGCGCCGAGATCCTGGCAGCGGTGAGGGTTACCCCTGCAGCCAACTGCCGGGCGTGCCGGACACGATGTCCTCCGAGGACCTGCTCCCGTCCCAGAGCGACTCGCGGTTCATTGCCCTGGCGATATCAATGATCAATGGTGAGATGAGTGCGCATGCTCACAGCTTGATACCCAGAGTCCGTGGCGAATGGTCCTCGTGCTGGGGCGTTGCGAATAGAGTCCCCTCCCATGAGTCTGTCGGGTGATTGTGCCGGCGGTGGCCTTAGGGCTGTGAGTCCAACCCCCGTTGCGAAGACCGGAGCCTTCGGTTGATTGAGCCCGCGAGGGCCGGAGCCCCCGGTTGATTGTGCGGGAGAGGGCCGGAGCCCCCGGTTGATTGTGTCGGCGAGGGCTTTAGGGTTGCGAGCTGGTCCCGCAGCGAGGGCCGAAGCCCCGAGTTGATTGTGCGGGCGAGGGCCGGAGCCCCGGGTTGATTGTGTGGGCGAGGGCTTTAGGGTTATGAGCCCGTCCCACCGCGAGGGCCGGAGCCCCGGGTTGATTATGCGGGCGAGGGCCGGAGCCCCCGGTTGATCGTGCGGGTGATAATGGGCGTCACGCAACCACTAGCGACGAGTGAGCATTGCTGAATGCTTTGAGTGGTGTGATAGCAGCGGTAAGGAGGTCCCCCCCCTAAGGACAAGGGAGGCCGACCCCCTCCCCAATGGGTGGCCGACCCCCTCCCCAAGGGGTGGCCGACCCCCATACAAGGTGGCTGGCCGACCCCCTTACAAAAGGGGTGGCCGACCCCCTCACAAGGTGGTTGGCCGACCCCCTTCTCAGGGGCGTGGCTGACCCCCTCACAAGGTGGTTGGCCGACCCCCTTCTCAGGAGGGTGGCCGACCCCCTTCTCACGGGGGTGGCCGACCCCCGTACCAAAGGGTGGCCAACCCCCATACAAGGTGGCTAGCTGACCCCCTTACAAAAGGGGTGGCCGGCCCCCTTCTCAAGGGGGTGGCCGACCCCCTTCTCAGGTCCTCTAATTGACCGACTGAGATAATAAACCGGACGTTCCACTCCGTCCACTTCTTGAGCAAGTAACGCCCCTATAGATCTGGGCGTGGAGGTTAGGTAGAGCAAGAGTGGTAGGCCACGTTGCGGCACGACCATGGTTTGTGGTGACATGAGGACCGCCTTGATTTGTTCGAATGCTTGTTGTTAGGGCGTACCCCAACTCCACGGTGCGCTCTTGCGCGTCAAGTGCTGGAAGGGCGTAATGAGTTCGGCTAAGGCAGGGATGAACCTGCGGAGATAAGAAACCTTGCCAAGGAAACTTTTTAACTGCTTGGTGCTCTTGGGTGGTGGCATATCTCGGATAGAGGCGGCCTTGGAGGGGTCAACGTCGATACCCTATCGACTGACCAGGAAGCTGAGGAATTTGCCGGAGGAGACTCCAAAGGCGCATTTGAGCGGATTCATTCGCATGTTGTATTGACAACATCGGTCAAAAATTGCCCGAAGGTCCACAAGATGCTCACTTTCCTTTTTAAATTTAATAATGAGGTCATCAACATAGTCTTCCACTGTGCGGTGTATCATGTCGTGAAAGATAGCTGTCATAGCTCTCTGATAAGTGGCACCCGCATTCTTGAGACCAAAAGGCATGACCTTCCAACAAAAGTTACCCATCGGGGTCCGAAAAGCTATCTTGGCACAGTCATCTGGGTTCATTCGAATTTGGTTGTAGCCGGCGAAGCCGTCCATGAAGGACAGGGTCTCGTGTCCGGTGGCAGCCTCCGTGAGCATATCAATATTGGGCAGTGGGAATTCATCTTTAGGGCATGCCTTATTCAAATCGCAGAAGTCAATACAAACGCGAACTTGTCCATTCTTCTTTTGCACAGGAACAACATTAGCCAACCAGATAGGATGAGTGATGGGTTCGATGAAGCCAGCCTGCAGAAGTCGTTCGATCTCTTGTTTGATTTTTATTTCAAGTTCGAGGCGGAAGGACCGCGAATGCTGTCGAACTGGGCTGAACCCGTTGGCAATGTTGAGATGGTGTGTTACCAAGGCAGGGTCTAGTCCGGGCATTTCGTTGTAACTCCATGCCAACACGTCGCGATACTCGCGGAGGAGGGTAACCAGTTCCTCTCTTCGGCCTGGGGTGAGTTTCGTGCCAATGTAGGTTAGTCGAGGTTCCTCTCCCGGATCAGCCAGGTTAATTTCTTCAAGATCTTCGGCCTGTGGTCGTGGGCCGTCTTCATAGCAGGGGGGTGCAGCGCCCGGAGTAAGCTCGTGATCTGGCGGACAATGCTCGGCCATACAACACCATTCTGTCTCCGTAGGTGGGCGGTGGTCGAGGCGGCCGGGCAGCGGACCCCCCGGACACCGTCATAACTGGTAGATGACCCTTTCGTCCCTGATGACGCGCTGAAAAGTGGTTTCAAGCTTGTGCTTTTTGGGCTTGGGGGATGAAGGCGGGGAAATGGTAGTGGCATCAGGTGGTGATGTTGAGATTAGTGCTTTGTTCTTGTTGTTTTTCTTGGACTTGGACTTGGATTTGGGTGGCTTGTTCCCACACAGCTCGTCCTAATCTGGTAGCTTGGTGGAGTGGATGTGAGTGGCATTCTCATTATCTGCAGCAAGTTCGGTGAAGAAGGAGGCCTCGGCAAAATAAGACTCGGTACACTCGAAAGGGGCCTTGGTTGCGGGGATGGTTACTGCTACCTCATGTCCCGCAGGACCGGCCACCAGTTTCACACACTGGTGATACGTTGAGGGAACAACCTTGTTGACATGGATCCAAGGTCGCCCCAGTAGGAGGTGGAAGGAAGACTCGCTATCTATCACATGGAAAGTGGTGTCACGCCGGACAGTTCTGACCATTAGGTCGACAGTGATGTGGCCAAGGGTGGACTGGGGGCCTTGCCCAAAGCCAGTGATTTTGATGGGGTCCTGAATGATCTTTCTTGGCGGTATACCGGCCCGCTGTAAAGTGATGAGAGGGATGATGTTGATTGAAGCGCCGCAATCTACCAAGGCGCGGCGGAAGCCGGTGCCGTTGACAGTGCATTCAAGGTATAGTGGTCGGTTATGGTGCTCGATGGTCGGTGAGTCCTCGTCCGAAAATATAAATGCAGTGGAAAGGACATGTCTGAGCTCAGCCTGGGCGGTGAAGCACTCGGGCTCGAGGCCTGTGGTGACCTCGATCAAGCAATCCGAGAGATAGGTCCGCGCTGCGGGTGAAAACCCCATTTCATCAAAGAAGCCTTTGATCTTCGTCATCTGGCCAGCCGAGGAGACTGGCTGGGGGGTAGGAGGTACGTGAGCTGTGATCAAAGGCGATACTTCCGCAGAAGTTTCGGGGGCGAGCGGCTCGAAGTGGTCGGTGGTAACCATGAGCACCTGGTGCTCGCGGTTGTCGTTGCCATGGTTTGGGTATGGTTCTTTCCTCACATCATTGTTCTTTCGTAGCTGTAGCTCGCCTGATGCGACTTTTCTTGCAAAGATGGCCCGTAACGCATTGCAGTTCTTGAGAGGATGGCCGAGGGCCTGGTGGAAGGGACAGTAGTTGGGCTTGGTTCTTTCCTCGTCCGTGATGGGGATCCGCACAGGTGGTAAATGGAAGTTGTTGTCGTTGACAACCCATTCTGTCAATAGATCCTTCACCGTATTTAAATCGCACGGAAAGGTAGGCGGAGTCTCCTGTTGTCGCCGTTTTTCCGGTTGTTGGTCCTTATCTGGGAACTGGCGTTTAAAGCCAATGTAATTACTAATGTTGCTGTTGTTGCTGCCGGTGCTGGTGTCGCTGCGCTGGGTACTGGGTGGGGCTGCTGAGGCCACCAGTGCATTCTGTGGCCGAGGCCTCCATGGTTTGACAGGCCCGACCGTCTCGTAAGTACGTCTCGCCGTTTTTTTGAGATGTCCCCATGATTTCAATTGTAAGTTCTCGAGGTGCACCCGGTACACGTCGTTCATATTCTTGATGCATATGGGCACCAGTGTCTCATCCTTACTGAAATCCGTGCACTCGAGGCATTTAAGATGAAAGCGATGCACATATTTGGTCAAGTCTTCGCCGGGGGCTTGGCGAATGCCGGTGATGTCCACTATGGTGACGCGCTCAGCTTCATAGTGGAATTTGTCCATGAAGAGTTGGACCATTTCATGCCATGAATGGACTGTCCCCGCAGGGATCTGGTGGTACCAAGTGTAGGCCAAGCCTGTAAGGGACTTGTGGAATTCCATCAACTTCAAGCTGTCTCCCGGGCCGTACTGCTCCAATGAGCCTGCAAATCTCGTCAAATGCTCACGGGCGTTGCCCTCGCGTCCGTTGAAGAGCACAAAGGCTGGTTGTTTGTACTTGAACGGATAGGGAATGATGGCTATCTCGTCAGCATACGGCGTGTGGCTTGTCAAACGACTTGATGAGTCGGGTGCGGACTGCTGTGACAGTCGGTGAAGAAGCGCGTCAAAGTCAGCCTTTGAAACATAGTGGGAGGGCGGCTCCTCCTGGCCGACCAAAGGTTGGTGGCCGGCCGGTGCTCCGCGAGCCCCGGAGTCCCCTGTCGGTACAACTTGGTGGGCAGGAGCGGTTGAAGGGCGATACATGGCGGGTGTTGATGCGGGCAGGTGCAGGGTGGCATGGGTGGGCGGACGAGACATATCCACCACCTGGCCTGTCATTTGGTGATGCTCCATCAAGTAGGGGTTAGGCTCCATCTCAATGGACTCGTGAGTCTCAGAAGAGCTCCTGGCTGGAAAATGTTGAGGCGCCATAGTAGGAGAGACTTGTTGCAATAATGGCCCAAGATCTGGCTGCTGCCTGCGTGGCGGCATCACGGGACGCAGCGTGTCTGCCACGGGCGGGGAAGATGTCGCGAGTCCTATCACCAGGGGTTTGGAGGGTTGAGGCGGCAGTGGTCGTGACACTGGCGCCTGGGTAGCGTCAGGGGACGGCTCAGGTCCTGCAGGCTGGACCGGCAACACAATCTGTTGCGAGGCCATCGCTTGTATGGATTTTTGCATTTCCAATATGGCGGCCATGAGTGAAGCTTGAGAGTCCTGTATGCTGGCTATGGTAGGGGTAAACTGTTGGATGGTCGCGTTGACTGCCACTTGCACGTCAGGTGTGGGAGGGTCTTGGGGGCGCAAAGCGCTAGTCCCCTCTTGGTCGTCAGAGTGATGCTCCTCACGGATGGTGGGGTTGAGGCCTTGGCTGGTTACCCTGGTAGTTTTTCGTTGTACAGGCATGGTTGCTAGGATGTGGCAGACTGCAACACGATGTTCACCTCCCCAGCAGAGTCGCCAAATATTGGTGCGGAAAGAGGGTCCTTTGCCACGTCGAGGTGCCACAAGAGATGCAGTCTTAGTTGGCTTCCAGGTAGACAAAGTGGGAGACAGCAGGGATGACGTAAGGGCTGAGAGCAAGGCTCCTCAGGCAGATCACGAGGGTTGGCAGTGTCGTGCAGGCAGGGTGACGACGAACAGGGCCAGCGGTCGACAGTCTGTGTCAAGAGTGCAACGTCGAGAGTTCAAAGTCGTGAGTCCAAATGTCTTTCTCTCACTAGAAATCCAGAGAGAATGGGTTTTAGATAGAGAAAGTGGAAATGTCAAATGAGGCAGAAGTCCTGAATAAGCTCCAGAATCCACTATATATAGGCACAAATATGCGCGTTTCATCAGCCGACACGTGTCGACCTCCGGGAGTGACACGTCGTCGTAGGGGGTCCCGTAGTCTTGATTGTCCGTCGAATTGCCGGTCCCCGAGTTCGTGTCGTCCTGCCCTTGCGGCGTCCCTCTGCCTGTCTAAGGAGACTGACCACACTGCGGTAGCATGGTCAGAGTAGCCCGTTGCCCCAGCCTCCAGTCCAAGCCCTTATTGAATCCCACAAGATGCGTCATGAGACGCGCCGAGATCCTGGCAGCGGTGAGGGTTACCCCTGCAGCCAACTGCCGGGCGTGCCGGACACGATGTCCTCCGAGGACCTGCTCCCGTCCCGGAGTGACTCACGGTTCATTGCCCTGGCGATATCAATGATCAATGGTGCGATGAGTGCGCATGCTCACAGCTTGATACCCAGAGTCCATGGTGAATGGTCCTCGTGCTGGGGCGTTGCGAATGGAGTCCCCTCCTATGAGTCTGTCGGGTGATTGTGCCGGCGGTGGCCTTAGGGCTGTGAGTCTAACCCCCGTTGCGAAGACCGGAGCCTTTAGTTGATTGAGCCCGCGAGGGCCGGAGCCCCCGGTTGATTGTGCCGGCGAGGGCTTTAGGGTTGTGAGCCCGTCCGCCGCGAGGGCCGGAGCCCCCGGTTGATTGTGCGGGCGAGGGCCAGAGCCCCCGGTTGATTGTGCCGGCGAGGGCTTTAGGGTTGTGAGCTCGTCCCGCCGCGAGGGCCAGAGCCCCGGGTTGATTGTGCGGGCGAAGGCCGGAGCCCCGGGTTAATTGTGCGGGCGAGGGCCGGAGCCCCCGGTTGATTGTGCCGGCGAGGGCTGTAGGGTTGTGAGCCCGTCCCGCTGCGAGGACCGGAGCCCCGGAGCCTCGGGTTGATTGTGCGGGCGAGGGCCGGAGCCCCGGCTTGATCGTGCGGGCGATAATGGGCGTCATACGACCACTAGCGACGAGTGAGCATTGCTGAATGCTTTGAGTGGTGTGATAGCAGCGGTAAGGAGGTCCCCCCCCCCGCCCCCCAAGGACAAGGGAGGCCGACCCCTTCCCCAAGGGGTGGCCGACCCCCTTACAAAAGGGGTGGCCGACCCCCATACATGGTGGCTGGCCGACCCCCTTACAAAAGGGGTGGCCGACCCCCTCACAAGGTGGTTGGCCGACCCCCTTCTCAGGGGCGTGGCCGACCCCCTCAAAAGGTGGTTGGCCGACCCCCTTCTCAGGAGGGTGGCCGACCCCCTTCTCAGGGGGGTGGCCGACCCCTTTCTCAGGGGGGTGGCCGACCCCCTTTCAAAGTGGGTGGCCGACCCCCTTCTCAGGGGGGTGGCCGGCCCCCTTCTCGGGGGGGTGGCCGACCCCCTTTCAAAGTGGGTGGCCGACCCTTTGGTGGGGGGAGGTGCTTTCGATCTCTGTCTGAATGTTTTTAAGGCGCGGAGCGCTTTGATCGAGCATGGCAATTTGTGAGCATCGGGGCGTTTTGATCGAGGAATGATGTTGAGCAAATTTGACTACCGAGCGGGTGACGTGTCGCGCCACTGGATTCTTTTAGCGGGCCCTGGGGTGCGGTCCGCGGGTGACATGTCGTGCCACTGGAGTCTCTTAGCGGGCCCTGGGGTGCGGTCCGGATAGGTTGTGAACACCTACTTAGCTGCAAAGGGTCCCGATACTGGAGCACTATGAGCATAGCCCTTCGGGATGATGCATGCTCTCGAGAGCGAGTCAAAGCATGTTCCACGTCTAAGGTGAAGGACACATGGTGTAGTGAAGAGATGGACTAATGCTGGGGTTGTTTCAGGTCGATCTGGTTGGTAACGCTGAACTTTGACAGTTGGATATTGGTTGACGTGTCGCTAAAAGTGGGCCCAAAGAGCAATCAAAGGGTGTAGCCAAGACGGGCTAGCAACAAAGGTCATTATAATTAAAAGAGACATTTTGATACTTCACTTGGTCAAACGTGTTATGAAAAGTACTTAACCATATCCTTGTTTTCTTAGAATATCATTTGAGCACTATTTTAACTTTTGGAAGCTGATTTAATCAGTTATATATATATATTTCTCAAACACCTAACAAACTAATTTAATCCGATTTAGTCAGATTTTACCATCTCTTACGCCATAATCAATATCAAACATGTTCTAAATTCCGAAGCTGCTATTTTGCCAAAGTACTTTACTCTATGTGTACCTTCACCTAGTCATATAAAATCAGTTTCTTACGTTTACCAATCATCAAAGTCATGTGGCTTGACCACCAAGCGCGTATGTCAGCTGGCACGAGCTGTCCTAGTTTAACCAGAGGTCTCGGTTTCGAGCCCTGAGAATGCAGCTGCGTTAAAACTTAGTAGGGAGAGCTTTGCCGCCCATGTGGTCTTACCCGGCTCGAAAGGTGTGACAAACCTTATCACCCTTTTTTTAAACCAAAAAAAAGTCTTGTGGCTTGGGACATGCTACACATCACTAATAATTCATAATTATTGGCCAGCCTTTGATGGTTTCACAAAAACTCTTCTTGATTGATGTCGTTTAATTTGGTTATTTTACTGACAAAATTTGGTTACTCAGTAGAATAACTAAGGGTCAAAAATATGTTTATTGATCACTAATTTTGCTTAAGATATCTGTAAAAATGTCATTAACAGTATTTGGTGAGAATCAATGATCACTATATTGGTGGTTCTAAGCTAATTCTATTGCCCGGATGCAGCCAAAATCTTTCCAAATAATTTCCATGGTACTAAACGTGACGGACCACATCATACACGCATGATTCATATTATCTACCACTGAGCCTGAAAGAAAATAAATGCTAGAAACTTGATCTATCAACTGCATAAGAAATCTTGTTGGTATGGTTTCGTGCTGCTTGATCTCACAAACATGATATGGGATCAACTTGTTCGTCCCATGAACCAACACATGCATTCTGCATGCTCACTATACCAGATTTATCCTAGGCAAACATTACCGTAACATTGCAAGGCGAAGAAGATTCAGATCCAGGGCAGAGACAGAGAGATAGAAGCTAGTTTACCTTTGCATGTTATGACATTTGGGCTGCTCTCGGTCATCGTTGGAAAGAGCTTACCTTAGCTGGCTACTATGGTCTTTCAAGACGTTAAGTAGGCAGAGAAGGCTCAAGGTTTCACTCACTCTAACAATCCCTCAATATGCATAAGTATCCAGATTCAATTATTTCCCCTCTCTTTCTGGGTATCTATACGATTGCATATCCCCACCTACTCCATTTTTAAACAGTCATTTTGGAACAAGCAAGGAAGATGACAGAACTTCTCCATCCCGTCTGCCCAGAATATTACTATTTTTGGTATTGTCTCCAAAAGTGATGCTCTCCAAGCTTTTTGGTTTACATTTTTTATTCCCTAGCCTCTATCCGGTTATAGATTTAAATGCCTAATAGGGAAATAGAATAAAAGGGGGAGCTTCGACCACGTCGCTCCCTAGGATTAAGCCTAAGAGGTAAAAAAAAAAAAATTGTTGTAAGGCTAAGAGGTACTTTAATACGAAATAGTGGTAACAAGTTTAAGTTCATAACAAAGGAACATATTTGGTGGCAAAAATGTCACCAGAACTGTTAAAATGGTCCCGTTGTTTAGCCCAACTAGGGTGAGAGCCAATAAATTATCGCAGTTGTCGGCAAAGCAAAACACAAGTCTCTAGCCTGCTGAAACGGAGTTTGAAGCTCAGCCATTGGCACAGCAATGAGGTCGAACATCTTCGCTTCACATTAGATAGCATCTTGTATACAATTGGGGGGAGAGAGAGAGAGAGACAGAGAGGTTGTTGGTAAAGAACAATCAGAGCTCCTACAACTTGAGTCTAAGGATATTGTTGATATTGTGTAGCGACAACAGCAAAAACTGTCACGAACGAGCCTTAGGAACAGATTTTGTCACTGAACAGGATTTTTTTTCAAGCATATATATTCATTTATCTCGCAACGTTAGGATGGCAAAATTTCCCCCCAAAAATGTTATGTTTTTCGAGTAAATATACACGAGCAAACAAGCCGGTAAACCCTATGTCGGTGTCAAACCTGATGTAAACCAACATGTATTGGTGGTACTACAAGGCAATCTTCAAATCAAAGCTGTGCGCATATTACGTCCAACCTGCAACAAATTATCGACAATCATTTAGAGAAAATTGCTTGATGAAGCAATGACAGACCGGTTTGGTCTATTTTCCCGACGTCAAATCAACAACATGAAACTAGTGGCCCAAATGCGAAATTGTCCAAGAGCTGGCTCGGGCTGGACATAAAGCTTGATACAGGGCTCAAGATATATATACTGACCGATTAGTTACTCGAGCTGGACATTTGTGCACAGGATGCTAACCGATTAGTTAATTATACACGGCACTCCACTCCTAAGATTTACTCGAAATTACACACGGTGCTTATTAACAATTTTTATTACACTGAACTGCATTTTTTTTTATTTTTAGTTAACAAAATTAACAGAAGTAAGGAAAGGACGGTAATATCCCTCATAAAAAAATGAATTTACCCAACCACAATAGCCAAGATCTGACCAATTTTCCACCATCACCACTTGTTTTCACCACCCATCACCACCATTGACCATGGACCTATATCCACCACTGTTCTTCCTCCAACATTTTCATTAAGTTAGAAAAAAATTTCAAAACTATATCCAGATCTAGATCCCTGACTCCCAATCGGGTACTTTGATCCAATTAACACTCAATTGGGTAGCTCCAGTTCTCGCCAGTCTGACCTATAGGTCATCATTTCCCATGAGATGGTTCCCGTGTGTGGTTGGGGGTTGGGGGGTGGGGTATGCGCAGCAAGGGTCAAAGCACGGTGGGTGGGTGGGTTTTGGTGGGTGAGAGGGATTGTTGTTGTTGTGTGTGTGAAGGGCATACCGCGATGGTGATGGCAGTATGTGTATCTATGTGTCGCCAGTGGTGGTCGCCGGTGTGTGTGGATATGGGTAAGGGGCATGTGACAGTGGTGATAAGTAGTGTGTGAGTGTGTGATAGACAGAGAGTGTGTGTGTCGCTGGTGTGTGGGCGTGTGAAGTGATCGCATCACCGATGTGCATATGTGTGCATGATGGACAGTGAGGGTTTGGTGTGGGTTGGTGTTTCGATAGGTGGTGGTTGTCGGTAATGGCCGTTGTCCCGTTGATGTGTATGCATGTCAATAACTAGCAAAAGCAAGCCTTTGGCGGCGATGGTGGGTGAGGCGTTGGCGCAGTGGCTGAACATTGCCTGGTAAGGAAGAAGAGGAAGATCGAATAGGAATGGTAATGTGGCGGGTCTGATGTGGATCTTACGAGATCGGAACCTGCCCCGGTAGTCTTTATACACCTCCCCGCCCCGCCATTAGGTCAAGGAATGAGAATACCATCCCCGATTCGGTGAACTCTTGAAAAAATTGACCCCGCTCCGATATTTTTTGTTGTCGTAAAAAGAAATTGTAACCGTGCAATATACAAAATTGTATCACAAAAAAAGTACTTTTTTTAAAGTAGTAAAACAAAAATTAAATTAATGTCCAAAATCACTAAATAGTTACTAAAATTACTGAAATAGCTAAAATAACTTATAGATTACAAATCACTGAAATTATTGCAATTACTGTCCATATTTTCTAAAAAACCGGGATCAAAAAGCCTAGCTTGCTGCTTAAAATGAAAATGATTTCAATCCGCCATAGCCTTATGATCAAGAGCACCACGCCCCACCTTTCATTGGGTTAATAGAAATGATATCAAAATCACCACACAAAATCCAAGGGAGAGATGAATTAGAAGGAAGAGAAAGGTTTTGAATTACTGGAAATGAAACTTAGGGCAACGGGATTGTTTGCCTTGATCCCCGCTAATGCAGGTCCCTTGCCCCCAAAGAGAATTACAATACAGGGGGCACCTTCCTCGTACACTTACAGAAAACAAAAGTAGCTGGAGATTCATGTCCATAAGAAGGTTCTTCTAAGCCAATCTCTCTTGTTGATGTTGAATAAGCCTCGAATAAAAGCTCTAAGGTTATAGCTACCATCCCTTCTGACTTCTCCTTGCTCTTATAAGGAGTGGTAGACGGTGATAGCCGAGGTATGGGTGGACACTGACAGTGCGGGATAGGTGGACGGTGGTCGTTGAGGTAGAGGTGGACGCCGACAAGGTGGGGGAAAAGGAGAAAAGAAGGAGGTAGCGGCAGCTAGAATGGCAGAGAGAGAAGAGAACATAGAAAATTTAGGGTTTGGGACAATATATATCAATGGATGGACGATTGAGATTAGCTGGTGTATAGGGTAAAGATAACGGCGCGGGTACGGGTCACATAGAGGGTTGGACAGAATACCATACCCGATCCTAACCCGCTGCGATTTTTTAAAAAAAATACCATACCCACCCGTAATCCAGTCAAAGTCAAAATAACCCGCTCTTAACGGGACGGGACTGAGATCCGCCGAGTGCAGATTTAATTGCCATCCCTAAGATCGAAGGGTATTTTGAAAATATTACAATAATTAAAAGTTGTTCTAACTTTTCTTGACAGTTCCCTGACAAAAGTGAATTTTATGTAACACAATTACAAACCACAAGGGACGGAGAGTAATAGAAATATTTACTAGGCGCCATGTGTAGTTTTGGGTAAATCTCGAGACTGCCATATGTATATCAAGAGTACAGCATGCATAATCAGACACGGTAAAAGTACAAAGTAGCAGCCTGTAAACAGTTGAAACTTCGAGAAATTCATGTAGAAATAAAAGAATTGGAACTCCCAGCAATCAACTAACTTCTTGCCCTCTCAAGGTGATCAAGCCAAAATGATAATGACAAAAGCAGAGAACAAAGCTCAAATGAAAGATTGCAAACTGCATTCCCCTTCCTGTCAAAGTAATAGAAGTAAATCCTCTTAAAATTCCCACTTTGGTGCAATCAGAAGCATTTTCTGTGCACAATTGATGGACCGGACTCATCGTACTCTGCCTTGGCAATCCACATCTGCACTCAAACAAGTAAAATTTCCAATGAGAAACCCATCTTAGAAAACTCCCAAATAAGAACTACTAAGATACAAATACCGAAATAACAAAAACAGACCTGCTGGAAGGTGCTGAGGGATGCCAGGATGGACCCTCCAATCCAGACGCTGTACTTCCTCTCGGGTGGTGCCACCACCTTGATCTTCATGCTGCTTGGGGCTAGTGCAGTTATTTCCTTGCTCATCCTATCAGCAATGCCTGGGAACATGGTCGAACCACCACTGAGTACGATGTTTCCGTAAAGGTCTTTCCTAATATCAACATCGCACTTCATGATGGAGTTGTAAGTGGTCTCGTGAATTCCTGATGCCTCCATTCCAATCATTGAAGGCTGGTATAGGACCTCAGGACACCGGAAACGCTCAGCACCAATAGTAATCACCTGACCGTCAGGCAGCTCATAGCTCTTCTCTACAGCAGAGCTAGTCTTGGAAGTTTCTAACTCCTGCTCGTAGTCGAGGGCAATGTAAGCCAGCTTCTCTTTCATGTCCCTCACAATTTCCCGCTCTGCTGTGGTAGTGAAAGAGTACCCACGCTCTGTAAGGATTTTCATCAAGTGATCGGTGAGGTCACGTCCAGCCAAGTCAAGACGACAGATGGCATGCGGGAGGGCATACCCTTCGTATATGGGGACTGTGTGGCTGACACCATCACCAGAATCCAGCACAATACCTTCACACAAACAAAAAAAAAAGAGAGAGAAACATTAGTATACAAGCGGGCAAATCATCACCACGATAAATATCGATATGACCTATCTCCATATGTTTGACAAGTACCAGTTAGGATACAACGCAATTCCTTTTAAACATCTAAATATAGGAGAAACTGAAGCGATGACTTTTATCCCTTGAACTGTGATGACATAACGTGTCAATCAGATTTAAGGCACGAATCTGGAGTATTAGCTTCAGTCCCAACTCACAAGGCATGTACAAGGATGTTTCAGCATTTTCTATCAATTGAATTTCTGTCAACTTATCACGATGTGTAGTTCCCGAAGTCAAAGGTTGCCATGTCAGATCATGTTGATGACTCTATACCCCTTTTCAAGTTGATAAAAATTGAAAAGCCTAAGATGCTTACCAGTTGTGCGGCCACTCGCATACAGGGAAAGAACGGCTTGGATTGCGACATACATAGCAGGAGTGTTGAATGTCTCAAACATGATTTGAGTCATCTTTTCACGATTAGCCTTGGGGTTAAGAGGTGCTTCAGTTAGGAGAACAGGGTGCTCCTCTGGAGCAACACGGAGCTCATTGTAGAATGTGTGATGCCATATTTTCTCCATGTCATCCCAGTTGCTCACAATACCATGCTCAATTGGGTATTTCAAAGTCAAAATACCACGCTTGGATTGAGCTTCATCTCCAACATATGCATCTTTTTGGCCCATGCCAACCATCACACCAGTGTGACGTGGGCGACCCACAATACTCGGGAAAACAGCCCTTGGAGCATCATCTCCAGCAAATCCAGCCTAGAAAACAGAGTACATAACAATCAGCTCTTCAGAACTTTCACCAAGTATAGAAGTTAAACTATGAAAAAATAAATTCCAAGAAGCCATACTAAGTACCTTAACCATTCCTGTCCCATTATCGCAGACGAGTGGCTGAATGTCCTCAGCTTCTGCCATCTTATGCTAGCTACTGAGCTAAGAAGAATGCAGCTACAGTAAACCAGAAGATGATTCCAATGTAAAAAATGAAGCAAAAGAGATATATACCAATCGGCAAAACCTAACACCAACTATACTAGTGCAACTAAGCTAAATTGACAAAAAATAATCAACACGAAGAGCCTCATCACAACCAAAGGGTGCAAACAGTGTATGACAGATAGGAACTAGAAACAATTACTCAATGATGATATTCGCCTTCAAGTAAAACCTTCTGTTAAGTCTAAACTATTCAATATATCTCCTGTACAACATCGTGATTTCTTTTCATTTTCTCCACCAAAAAATAATGTTCAATTTCTTTTAAACGAGTGAAAATCCAAAAATATGATTGAGCCGATAAAAGAGCAGAACTGTGGAAAAAAGAATATTGCATACAACATTCCAATCCAAAGCATCTTCAAATGAATCAAGACACAATGAAAAGCAGCATCTACATATTGGCTCCATTAGGTTACAACAGATGTATTTTCCATAACACTTGACGGATAATTGCAACAAAATGACATCAATTTCCAGATAATGCATGTTTTAAAGAAAGCAACTTTTAGCAGAAGCTAAGAATTATTATCTACTTTGTATCATCTAACTCTCTTCTCCTCATACTACATCACGTATCCTTAGCTTTGAATCATACGCCAGACACTAAGCTACACAGAAACAGGACAATTGTACTCATTTATGAAGACACCAGCAACATAACGGCATTTTCCTCGAAACGGACAAAAAAGCATCTTAGCAAGTGCTTCCCAACCTAAGGCATCCCCCAGTATCACATAATTATCGCGATGCACAACCTAACGCGCAATGCGATCAGATTCATAAAAATGGAAAACAAGTCATCCACCAATACAAAGAGTATACGATATAGGGTACAAAGCATCACAATAAACAAACGCCGATTAGAAAAACAAACCGAAAGCGCCCGTACATTCGACTCGCAATGCCAAAAGACATACGCACGCACGCACGCATCATTCAGAACCAAAACAGAAAACAAGCCGCACATCACAAGCTAAATGTCAGATAAACGAGATCAAAACATTCATAATCAACAAAATCTCCTTGCAACACACATGCTTTCACGAGCTCCGATTTCCAAAAAACTTAATAACAAGGCAAAAGATTACAGAAGGACAAGCGATTCTGCAACATTACCGAGATTATAGCAATCGATCAATAAACTGAAAAGTTGGGAATGTGAGGGAAATGTACCTATGGAAACCCAAGATTTCGCGTCTGAGAGAGAGAGAGAGAGAGAGGGAGAGACAAGAGAGAGTTGCGAGAGCACACACAAATGGAACTCTCCCCGAGAATGAGAATGGGGGGAGGATTATATGACGAGAGAGAATCCATCCGAGCCGTTGGATTTCGGGCCTTTGCCTTTACCAGTCTGGACGTACGGACACGGCGACACGTCGTGTGGGGAACTAAAAATGGTGATTGTGATGAGTGGTAATGCACTGCTCCCCTTTTCCCAATCCAGTCATTTCTTTTTTCTGTTTTCCGTAACCATAATTCTACTGTTTCCAAATTTACAATTTGGACCATTGGATCGCATGGAGGAAACGATAATTTTTTTTACCGTTATTCACTTTGAAAGAAGATGTTTACAAATTGCATTAATTTAACTAATCATTACAATCTAAAGACGATGCATGTATGAGTGTTTCTAAAAAAGCAGAGCTAGCGCATCCAAATACATGGTCTCGAAAAGTGGTCAACACGACTTTAAAGAAAAACTGAGTAAATAAAGGGTTGTTCGTACTTTAGAGTACCAAATTAAGGGGAAACCAATACGGGACTGATGTTAGTGTTGAAACAGATTTGGGAAACCTGGTTTCTTCAAACATACCCCTGTAACCTTTTGTACCCAAAAGTTCAGAATTGAGACATTTGTTAGGTAGAAGATTAAATGCAGTTAAAAGGAGTTTAAATGGGAACTTGCGAACTGAAAAGTACGGAGCCAAGCCTCTCATCCTTAATTTACAGAGATAGAATACTCCTAGGAACAGCTGGTGCAAAGGCATGGGAGAAACAGAGACAGATCCCGAATAACTTATTGAAAAGATGCATTATGCACACAATTATACTATTGGTATCATGTGAGATTCAAGCCATGTGCTTGTGTCTCTAAAGAACATTGCTTTTCCCGTGAATGCATTAAGAGGCACTTTTGATCCAGAAAGAACTGCCTTTCCAACTAGATAGGAGACCTTTTCTCCATACAGCAACAGTTGTCATTCAACCTTTAGGAATGTTCTTCCACCCATAACTACTGGTGGATGGAATTTCCTTTTTGGTACACCTTGAACAGAAAACATTATTGGTGTTAAACTAATCAAAACACGCGATTGGGGGGCTAGAAAACAGGACCTGAGACGGCTCGCAGAGCGGCTGCGGTTGAGAAGGATCTTTTTCTTTGAAACCAACTACAGTTCTTGATTTTGGTCACAAGTTCAAAGAATTGCGTCAAGAATTGTTTTGGAAAATGATTTTCTAAAACAGTTTTGAAAATGGCTATCAAGCGAATACGACAGAAAGTGAAGAGCAGAAAAGAATGTAGGGGCCAAAGTTCTTCACCAGATGTGGACAATTCTGGAGCTGAAATCATTCAGTTAGGTGCCATGGAACTGTCAACAGCTTAACATTTTTCTGAGGCATCGCCACATTGCTTCCAGCGTAGTGGTGCGCATGTACCCAAGCACAGGCACACACAGACAGCTTTGCACATTATACTAGTGCTTAGTATTCCGCCATCAACAATGAAATTCGTAACTATACAGTCCAGAATGCTACGTTAATGTATAGATTATGTCTCTCTGTGCGTGAGTGTGATTCGTGTTATCCGTAGTAGTTTGCCACTTCAAAAAACCAGCACAAAAGCGATAAAATAGCTCTCTTTTTTTATAGGTATAGTAAAAGCTTGCATTCAGATTGCATACAAGATACAAGATGATCTAGACCTCCATCTAATCGAACTCTGACAATGATACCGTCAAGGACTACCCAAATAACTTGACAGAGAGAAGAAACAGCAACGAACTGTCACAAATGCATAAAGTTCAAAAGAGAACTACGGAATTCGATAACATTAAAAAAGGAACTGATCTATTATTGGCATATGTTGATGTCTTCACAAGGATGGACTTATATCAACCTTTCAAACTGCGCTGCAGAATCAGGAACTTGCCCTAGAGACACCAGATTGCCAGTCATTTCTACAGGAATGGGGGTAATATCACCCATCGCCGGGGATACTTAGGTCTTCCCTCCTTACCATCAAATAGCTGCAAGAAAAGCGAGTCAGAGATGAGAATCGAAGTCACAGAAAACGAGGAGAAGATTTCCCATTTTTTTAATGTCTGAATGTGAATTACTAACAGATATACATATTAGAATCATTCAGACAACAAAAGGGCTGTTCTCCAATTATATCCGATCTGACTGCTAACTTTGCCCCAACCTCGGATCCCTGCCATGCCCATGGACAGACCTTATCTACATCAATGTCATTAGATTCTATTCGTCTTGATTTATCAATGGAGCCTATGCAGTCGGATAAAATGTGCATATGGCGCGTAATTAGGGTCCAGCTAAAACAGCAAGATAGTGCATGAAGAAACACAGATGTGGTTTGGTTAAGGCCTAAATCACTTAAGATTCTTCTCTCTGAAAGAAGAGTCCTCATGGTCACTACGGCAAGCAATGATGTCTGCACATAGAGAAAATAAGTAAAATAACTGTTTCTAGGGATGAGAAATTTGTATCCCTTCAGCAGGAAATTACATCTGGACAGTTTTCGAGAAGATGCATTCGTGAATCTATGCTTGGGGATTTTGGCATTTCAGGTTCTCTCTTCAATATATCTTATTTAGTTCCCATTTAGAGTCATTATCCTCTTCTAACCAATATCTTAACACAAATGATGTTGAAGGTTCTGAGCCAAGTATTTTAAAACAAAGGGAACCAACAATGCATGAACTAGAATGTACCAACTCATTGAGAGTCAAAATTAAGGATCAAACTTTAGAAAGGGGAAGCAGTACTCATTTGACATTTGTATGAGTCAGATAACAAATTAGCTCCAGCTACGCATGGATCCGTAGATGAATGAATGCTGACAATACTTAACAATGAGATCAAGCTGGCGAACTCACATTGAAACTCTTAATGTCTTTTAAAACCATACACAGCCACAAAGATTATTAACATATCATATTTAGTCCAATCTAATCAGATTCATAGATACCTAAATCCTACATAACAACTCTTTGGCAACAAGACACGGTGGAAGATATCAAATACGAAAGTGATCCAAACTTTCTAGATGCAGAAGCAAAAAGTAGCAAAAAGGAACTGAAGTAGTCGTTAAGTTACAAATAAGAAAAACATACCCTCTTTAAACGGCGGTGCTTAGCAAGAGCCCAATTAGTCATGATGGAAGCAGCGACCACAAGAAAGACATAACCTGCAACCGTCTGTGTTGCAATGTTAAAGCCCAGCCACTGATAAATCTCGGTTGTGTAATTTGCACAAGTCACAATGTTGAACAAGAATCCACGTGGGATTTGATACCCTCCGCTACCTGAGCCTCGAAGATTTCTCAGCAAGATATGGCAATAGAAGTTTGCAATTTGACAAACCACCGCAAGCCCGAAACCAATCTTCATTTGAAGGTCACTAACAGGCGTGTAAAGCGGGTGATTTACATAATAAGCAATATAAGCCCCAAAGGTCCAGTAATAAGCACAGTTTCGAAAGACGTTAGAAAGTGGCGAGGTAGCATGGCTGAAACGGTGCACGAAAAATGTTTCCATGATGCGCTTGAAATAGTGGAAACACCAGGCGTACAAGGCGTACGTCTGGACAGGGTAGATGACACGCTCGCCTTTGTAACCAAAAAACTGGTATACAGGGAGGAAGTAGAAGATGGGATAAATAATTAGAGGGCCCAAATACTCCCAAAAGAAAAGTATAGGATAGGAAACTTGTGGACCCAGGTCCTTGAATACTACAGTTAAGTTTCCCGCATTTCCATCGGTGTAGTCCTTAAGACTTTTCTTGTAGTGAAGGACAATGGGCTTTTCTTTTGATCCAGGTTGGAGAGGGAGAGTCAGTCGCTGTCTAGAAGGGTAGTATTTCTTTGCTGTCAATTCATAGTCATGTATCAATTCACTTGATCAACCATAGTATATGAGCAACCAAATTAGATAAAGCGACAATATGATTAAAGAAATTCTCAACTTGAAAGAGACAAGTGTCTACATGGAACACAGTGCTGTCATAAACTAGCTGGTTAAATAACCAAAACCAGCTTCAATTAATAGATTAGATTGAGGACTGCCATAGTTAAAATGGCGCACCTTTTACCATTCTCCATAAAAGAATATTCCAGGAAAAACAAATTACCCTGTACAATTTTCTGATATTCCTTAATACATGCACACTGAACTTAAAAAGATGCACGGCCACCTTATAAAACAGATAACAAAATGAATATTCTGGAGGCTACTAAATAATTTTGACTTCGTGGCATTTAGGGCTATATAGAGCATAGTTCATACTAGCACGTGCAAATAGTCAGAGATAACAAATGAACACCGTGGCTCCTACACAAACAACAGACAATCAATCAAAAAATTTGCAAATGAATATCCATTAGAAGTTGTCTTCTGATATAGAAATCACGGCTTGCAGCTCTAATACCAAGACAAAGCTAAGAAAAAAAATCTCCTCAATCCTGGAGTAACGATTCCGCAAAAGGATTTAAAGTAAAATTGTTTGGGGAAGAATAAGCAAACAAAATAGGACGACTGTTTGTCCTTTCCGCTTTGCCACAAATAACATTATGACAGGACAATCACGAGGAACTTGACATTGTAGAAATCCAAATCCTCTTCTATTCCTCTGATTTAGCAATTTTTTGTGAACACTATTGAGAAGGTCCTCAGGATCAATTTTTACAAATTTAAATAAGAAAAGTCATAAAACTTAAGAGAGTCCAATCAATGTGTTGCCTGGAACATGAAATGCAAAGGCCGCAAAACTCCAAGTTATGTGCAGATATATATATTATATATATATATATATATATATATATATATATATCACTCCACTCCTTGACATCCCAAAAATTTGTACTATGACATCCCATAAACATATAGTTCATTCGCTATACAAAGACAATTTTGTCCAAAGCACCCATTGAAAAGCATCTTTGTATGCCATAAGATTAAATTCCTTTCCGATGTGAATACAATCATCAAGAAGATACCTGGAAACTATCCATTTTCACCCATCATACTTTATAGATGCTCCTTATTATTTTGAGTATAAGTGATTTTTGTATCTCCTGAATAAACATGTAGATGAAGCAAAACTAACTTCAACTATTTGGGGTGAGCTCGGGCTATGCTGCATGAACTACGCAAAATGCATGAAGTACTCGTGTCGGACACTTGACGAGGAGGCATGGGTATGGGACAAGAACTCGAATAGAATATGCCACTATTACAGCATTTCATATGTTTCTTTAGAGAGAACTGTTCAATTTAAACAATTTACCTCATATAAAACACCTTCTTTACTTGGGAATAGTTGAAAAATGATCATTCCTATGGATGGAGGCTTACTATAGAAAAATAGACAAATTCAACACTCGGACAGGTATCCGACCACAACATTCATATCGAGTCCATAAGGTTCATCGAATAAAATAATTGTTAGTGGGGTGAGAGTTTGGAAGCGCGTTAACCTGGATTACTGGCCTTACATATTATTACACACATGTATTTCTTATTATGGTTGGGGAGCTGACTGTGTTTGATTAAGAAAAAAAGGCGACCTTCCATAATTTATTCACTACATTAAATGAAAAAAAAGTTCTCAAGATCTCATTTTATAGTGAATATTGCTAAATCTTATGACTATAAAATTCACAAACATCCAGAGTTTAAGGTTATAAAAGAGTAATACAAAAGGAATTTCATCTGCAATTATAGAACTTTATAGCTTAGTTTGCATTTTTCTTCTAATGTGGCTGATGAGACAACCTGAGGTGTATGCACTTTTCTGAATCAAATGGGCCATATTTGGTTCAAGACTTGATGCGATAAATATATTGAGATGCAACACAAGATATGAAGTGATAAATCAATTGAGATGCAAGACAAGATTCAACTCGACTCCTTTATAATGGACGATCCTCTTAAACTGGATGTGATGTACGTGGTACTGTAGTGTTCCACGAGGCTCAGTGCTCCCACTTTTCTTTGGTCACTCATAAGCTATGGACAGTGCGGAAGCCATTTCATGCGTGCACTTCGCCATCTTGATCTATGGTTTACGTTAGGGAAGTGTTCAGGCATGATATATCTTGTTATTGGCAAGGACCACCACTTAATAAACGATCTAACAGATCCTTCATGTGCTTCCACATAAATGCTTCTTATAGGTGACTAAGAAGTAACATGACACGAAGCACGGAGCTCCCAAATCTTTAGATAAAAAAATTTCTCTTGTTTCTTAGTAACTGAAAGAAACTGAAGAACAGTAACAGAAACACTCGTGAACGGCAATTAACATTCAGCAAAACCCTATCAAAGTTTTGCGATGAGTACAAACACCAAGTATTTAACTAATTTGCTAAAAGGAATTCTTCGTCAAAGTTGGTCTCAACCACAAGTTGCTTAGTTGTCCCAACCTAACATATTCACGCACAGTTCCGATAAAAGCTACACCAGTCTTCAAATTATAGCAACAGTTAAGCAACAACTAAAAAACAGCAAACACAACATAAAACGACATATAACCATAATGCCCTCCAACAGAACTATACAAATTTGTTTATGGCCAGGGCAAAACAACCAGTTAACACTTATGACATCCAAAACTAATCATTTATGGCAGTCATGGCAACACATTAAGTACTAGCGCTTACTTCTTTTATGAATCGCCTCCTGCAGATCAGCCACAGTAGCCTACAAAAAATCACCCAAATATAGGAAGATTCAGGGCTCAATTTCGAAAACAAAACCATACCCAGTTGAGAAAAGAGGGAGAAAATACCGAATCAGCGAGCTCAAGCCCGCCCTTGATGATTTCTTTGCCGCTACTGGACGTGACAGTCACCTTCATGTTTGGATGCAAAATGGGAGAGACCCAATTTAGAATGCAAGATCCAGAGAATGGAGATTGGGAGATTTTTGTGAGTTCTTAGGAAGTTATATTAAACAAAGGACAGAGTAGGAGGTGGGCAGTTGGGCGTTTGGGATGGGACCTGCCCTCTGTGAGCTTAGTTAGAGGTGACAAATTAATGGCGTGTGGTTGGGGTTGATAAGCGAACCACGCCACCCCGATTAACCACCGCTCTTACCAAACGTCGAGGCGTTTTTTCATTCTCGCTTTCTTTAGCTTTTTTAAATTATAAATATGCAACCGTGAATTGTAAATTAGTGAATAAATTATCATAATAAACAATTTTCTGATTAAACACTGCTTGAATGTATCACAAAAACTTTTGACTCACCAAACTTGTTCTACTTTTTGTACTATTCACTTGAATTTTATGCTAAGAAAGTAAAGTTTGGCACTAAGATGCTTTTTAGTGATCAGGAAAAAAAATAAAAAGAGAGAGAGAGAGAGAGAGAGAGAGGGAGATTAAAAACGGGCCAAAAGAGTGTCATTGTAGCATCATATATATCTCAACAAAAAAAAAAGGAAAAAATAACATCATATGCATCAAAATTAAAGATAGATCTCAAGAGGATTTGTGTTCAAATGGTTGTACGAGTCGTAAGGTTTCTAATAAAGTAAGGGGTAATGTATTTGCTATCCTAACCACATTATCGTTACAATTCGTTGCTGCTAAAAATTAGATTGGGAACCACAACCAAAGATTTGACCTGCAAGACAGAACACAGAGTGACCGCCGGGTGGGATTTTGGTGGAGGAACTCTCCGATACTTACGTCAGAGTGTAGCTAACAATTTAGAACTTCTGAGAAAGCAATACAACACAATGTATGTGTGTAGTTGTCTACATACTTCGGGGTAGTCCCCTTTATATTTTCGTAGGCACAAGACTCCCAGTAGATTTGTCAGTCTTGACGGCTAGACCTTGGGCTAGATCAATCAGGATCGCGTTAGGATCCCTGGGATCACATCACAATCATCCTGACTAGACTAGAATCCAGTCAAGATTGGGACTCCTCCAGTATGGTAACCGCCAGGTCCGGGATTGACTGAGCTGACCATGAGTTAGCTCTGCCATGTGTCACCACTCGGTTGGGTAGATAATTTTAGCTATATCATAATGCCTCCTGCTTTTGCCAGCGGTTACAAAGCAGGCGAAAAGCACAACCATTCGCTAGAATTGCTAAAAGAATGACCTCAGTGAACCGAAAATTTTATCCCAAAGATATTTGAATTTTCTGCTCGAATTAATATGTCCGAACATAAAGGAGACAGACAACCTTGGCATTCTGCTCAGATGGCATTCTGCTGGGGTAGATGCCTTTATCCGAATAGAAGAAAGTCAATGCTGGCATTCTGCTCGGGCAGAGGGCTCAGACAGCATCCTACTTGGCAAAATGCTCGGATGGCATTCTACTCGGGCATATGCCTTCGTCCACCTTGTGCTTCATCCGATCACAAGGGGGTGAAGTTTGAGACTCTGCTCGGGCAAAGTGCTCGGATGGCATTCTACTCGAGTAGATGCCTTGGTCCACCTCGTTCTTTGTCCGAGCACAAGGGGGATGAAGTTTGAGACTCTGCTCGGGCAGAGTGCTCGGATGACATTCTGCTCGGGTAGATGCCTTGGTCGACCTCGTTCTTCATTCGAGCACTAGAGGGATGAAGTTTGACACTCTGCTCAAGTAGAGTGCTCGGACGGTATTCAGCTCGGGCAGATGCCTTTGTCCACTTTGTGCTTTGTCCGAGCACAAGGGGGATGAAGTCTGAGACTCTACTTGGGTAGATGCCTTTGTCCACCTTGTGCTCCGTTTTAGCGCAAGAGGGATGAAGTTTAAGACTCTGCTCGGGCAGAGTGCACGGACAATATTCTGTTCAAGCAGATGCCTTTGTCCACCTTGTGCTTCGTCTAAACACGAGGGAGATGAAGTTTGAGAATATGCTCGGGCAGAGTGCTCAGATGGCATTCTGGTCAGGCAGAAGCCTTTATCCACATTGTGCTTCATCCGAGTACAAGGGGGATGAAGTTCGAGTCTCTGCTCGGGCAGAGTTCTTGAACGGTATTCTGCTCTGGCAGAAGCCTTTTTCCACCTTGAGGGCTTTCATGGTTCACACGTGTTACGTTCCATAAATGACCTTGGCGGGAAATTTGAATTTCCATGCTTCGAGATTGCGACACATAAATGGGAGATGAACCGTCACACTTTCCAAGGGTCGGTTACTAGAGAATCCTTTATGAAAGAGCAAGTTCACTTCATTTTTTCCCCTGCTCAAAGGTTGCAAGTGTTTTGCTCTGCACTAAGTAAGTTATCCATCTACCTTTCATCTAGTTCAGCATTTTTTATTCCAATTTAGTAGTTTCAAGTCTTGTGGGTAGAAAGTATGTCGGAGTCATCTGATAGTGTAAGCTCTTCCGAAGAGGTCATTAAGAGTAGCACTGCTTCGTCCATTGGGTGAGCTCTAATATCCCAAATTGAGGTTGGCCCTTCTAAGCCACAATCTTTTTAACCTTTACCCCCTATAAATGAATTAGACAAGTTGAAAGACAAAGTCGAGGACAAAGAGAATCCCCAACCTTGGTTCACAGCTGATGAGAAACGAAACAAAGAGTTGGAGGCTCTTCTCCAAAAGTATCCTTTACCCGGGGAATGGGTAGCTCATGTTCCCGAGTTGCAAGAGCCAAACTATGGAACTGACTAGGAGACGGATATTTATGAGGAGCAGTTGGGCTACAGGCTTCCTTTGTATCTATTTGCCCTTAAAATGTTCGACCTTTACAAAATGGCACCTGGCCAGCTTGTAACCAACGGCTGGAGGAAGCTGGTGGGTCTGATCTATTTGGTCGAAACTTCTGGCTACAAAGCAGATCCCATAGACTTCATGAAAGTCTTCTTTGAGCTCTGCTTTGTTAAGAACGTCGCGAGCAACCCCGTTGGTATTATATTCACAGTAGGCAACGGCTTCGAGGGTGGTCCCAAGTCCAACAAGGGTTGGCATTTCAGATATATCTTCATTGGTCGCCAAGACAAATAACCCCTGGGGTTTCACAAGAAGTGGAATGCCTACTGCAAAGATCTTAAGAATAAAAACAAGCCCGTTCCTGACACTTTAACGAAGCACATTCTTAGCCATATCAAGTTACGAGGGGGTCTTTCCATCAGTGAACCTTTGGTAGAGCAAGAGTTAAAGTATGGGAAGATCATTCCTTGTAAACCTATACCAGCGGGCCTTCCAGTTGATCCTCCCCCTCCTCATGCCACTAGCACGTCTTCCGTTAAAACTGCGCCATTAGGTAGACACTATGTAGGCACTGTATGCATTCTTTTAACCCCTCAACTATGATATTAATGTCTTTATCCTTCTTGTGTAGAAATGGCTAGTGGTAATGGAAAAGCACTTAAGTCTAGCTTTTTAGGTGCCCTTCAAAAGGCGAAAGGAAGGAGAAAGGAGAAAATACCCTCTTTTGAGATGCCCCCTATTCCAAAGAGGACCAAAGTCAGTCTTTTTGAGCCTTAGCCTCAAGTTATCGAAGGAGTTTCCATTGAGAAAGATCCCATTTTTTGGCCTCGATGGACCATCAGGCAAGATTACATGGAGATGCCAAACAGCTACATCTCCGAGCAACACCTTGCATATGATGTTCTTCCTAAAGACCTGGAGATCCTTATGAATCAAACTCACGAGTTCTTTTCTTGCACTTTTGGTCAGGCTATGTACTCATTAAGGGCATGGTCATATTCCTCATTTTTCGTGATCTAATTTACTCATAACTTATCATCATCTTTGGCTTGCAGATGTACTCTTGCAGTGCGCAAATGCTATCTCGCTTCAAGATAGCTAGGCAGGTGGCTGCTCACGAAGGCCAAGAAAAAATGGAAGCCATTGCGCAATCTGAGGAAGCTGCCAAACGCGCACAAGAGGTAGCTAAATAGGAGGTAGATCTTCTTGCCCAAGTCAGTGTGCTTAAGAAGAGATTGGAGAGAGCTAAAAAAAGCAGCCGAAAGCTAGAGATCAAGGCATCCAAGACTACCTTAACTGGAACGCTGGGGAGTAATGACTGAAGAAACATACCGACGAAGACCTGGAGATTTATGAGATGGGTTTCCTCAAGGCCAATGATATGTTTGCTCAGCGGTCTAGATATCCCTTTAGACGACTTCACCGTACCTACCTTTGGATCCCCGTCTGGTGAGACCATCATGCCTTCTGAAGCTGAAGACATTACCTCTCAGGTCGAGAAGGACGACCATTCGGGTCTCGCCCCTGAGCATTAAGCATTGTTTCTATGTATTTTAGGCTCGTTTAGAATGTTTTGACCAAGTACTTTTGATGCCTTTTAAGGGCTTGTAAGCATTTTAATGAGATTGTAATCCTCCCTTAGAGGGTGTTTATTCATGGTGATGTGGTTTACTCATGCTATTATGTGTTTATCAGCTTATGCCGTCCATATAGCATTGTCTTGTTTGTTTGTTTGTTTGTTTTTTTTACTTTGACACGAACTCTCATCGTCGCTTAAGAGCCGGAAAAAAGGCCTTGCACTCCTTCTTGGCCATGTTTTGAAGTAGCAAAGTTGGGTGGGGTGAAGAAGTCCCACAGAGACTTTGCCGCTTCACGGGTTAGATTTATAGCTAAATCATTTGGACAATACTTGGGTACTAACATAAAGCCTCATGTGGTCGGATTATAATTTTTGCTCGGGCCGAGGCCTTGGCCAACCTTCTGGCTGGGTGAAAGCTTTTTACTCCTTGTGGCTCATCCGAGCACAAAAGAGATGAAGCTTTGCTTTCTGCTCGGTCAGAGAGCTCGGTTGGCCCTCTGCTCGGTCAAAGAGCTCGCTTGGCCCTCTGCTCGGGCAGAGGCTTTGCTCTACTTGTGCTTTATCCATATATAGATGAGATGAAGCTTGCTTCCTACTCAGGCAGAGAGCTCGGTCGGCTTTCTCGTTAGGCAGAGGCTTTACACTCTTGAGAGCTTAAGACCTTTCATAAGAAGATTTTTGTCGGGCCACTCTGGTTGAGCAAAAGTGCATAACCATTGTAATAGCGCAATCATGCTCATAAAAATAACTTTATTGCTTAGGCAAAAAAATTGAAATTACATAGAGGATTGATGTCAATCCATTTATTTGTCTAACTGCCTGAAGGATAGTCTAGAAAGTTGAAAAAGATTCCTCAGTATAACTTTGGGGTTGACAAGGTCTGAGGCCCCTGGCCCCCCCCCCCCCCCCCAAAAAAAAAAAAGAAGTGTATTACCTAGGGGCAATATGCTACCAGTAATAGCGACGAAGGTTTTCGGCGTTCCAAGTGCGAGGGATTGGATCCCCAGAAAGTGTCTAACGCATAAGTTCCTGGCTTGAGTACTTTTAAGACACGATAGGGCCTTCACAATTTGGGGGTCAGTTTTCCAGTAGCTGACTTCGGGTCTGACACTTCCAGCTTGCGAAGAACTAAGTCCCTAACTTGAAAGAGCATTTTGCGAGCTCTTTGATTATAATAGCGAGCGACGCGTGGCTTTATAACGAGGGAATGTTCATGGGCTTGAAAGAGCATTTTGCAAGCTCTTTGATTGTAGTAGCGAGCGATGCGTTGCTTTATAATGAGGGAATGTTCATGGGCTTAAGCCCAACTTCCTCCAGAAGGTTAAGATTGTCGCGAAGACCAGCTTCATTGTCCTTTATGTTGAAATGGAGAGCCTAAACTGTTGGAAGTCCTACTTCAATCGGTATCATTGCTTCTAACCCAAAGCAAAGAAGGAAAGGTGTTTCCCCTGTCACTCAATGCAAAGTCGTGCGATACGCCCACAATACCTTAGGGAGTTTATTTACCCATACCCTATTGGCATCATCGAGCTTCTTCTTGAGGCCGTGTAGGATACTTTGATTCATTTTTTCCATCTGGCCAATTAACTATGGATGAGCGATAGAAGTAAAGCAGAGATCAATCAAAAGATTTTCGCAGAAGGTTCAGAATTTAGCGTTGTCAAATTGTTTCTCGCTGTCAACAATGAGGGCCTTTGGTATTCCAAAGCGCCAAACAACATTCTTCCAGAAAAAATCTTCACACTTGGCTGATGTAATAGTTGATAGCGCTTTTGCCATAGTCCACTTTATGAAGTAATCGATGGTGACTAGCACGAATCGTCGTTGTCCACATGCCAGCAAAAATAGTCCAAGTATATCCATTCCCCACATAGCAAAGGGAATCAATGAAGCTATCGAGTTGAGAAGGGCAACTGGAGTGTGTGAAATTTGGGTGAACTTCTAGCACTTATCGCACATTTGTGTGAATAAGATCGCATCTTTCTGCATCGCCGGCCAGTAAAACCCTTGCCTTAGTATTTTTTTATGCCAAATTCCTTCCTCCAAGGTGTTGCCCGTATCTCCCCTCATGCACTTCTTGCAACGTGTATAGGGATTCTGCCGGTCGCAGACATTTGAGATAGGGAAGGCTGAAGGATTTCTTGTAGAGACCCCTTCTACTGAGGCATATCTAGCGACAATGGCACAGAGGGTAGCGTGCTTCATTTCTTTCACTAGGTAACTCTCATGTCGAGAGATACTTAATGATGGGATCCATCTAATTCACTAGTTCAACATCAGATTTGGGGCTAATACTTTGCTCCTTGAGGAGCTCAATGTATACTGTGCACGGGAATTCTGAGACTTCGGTAGACGCGAGCCTTGATAGTGCGTCCGCCTGTGTGTTCTGATCCCAAAGAATTAGGCAAATGGTAAAGTTTTTAAACTTTGATGCAAAGTCTTGACTAACTGGAGGTACTGTGCCATCCTTTCGTCCCTAGCTTCGTACTCTCTCACGACATGGTTGACCACCAATTGGAAGTCACTGTATACTGACAAGGATTCCACCTTTAAGGCGTGTGCTAACCTTATCCTTGCGATGAGAGCCTCATATTCTGCGTCATTGTTCAAGGCTTGAAAATCAAAACATCATGCGTACTCAATAACAAAGTTCTCTGGACTCACTAGCATAATTTTTGTGCCGCTGCTACCAACTGTTGACGAACCATCTACATAAAGAACCCAATGATCTTGGGCTTTCGAGATCACCAGCAGTGGAGGGTCTTCGGGCACAATACACTCAACAATAAAATATGCCAGGGCTTGAGCCTTGATTGTAGTGCGCGGCCTTTAATGAAATCAAATTGCCCTAGCTCCACTGACCAATTTACCAATCTTCCTGATGCTTCTGAGCATTGCAAGATCTTCCTTAGAGGCTGCTCTATTAAGACCACAATTGTATGAGATTAGAAGTATGGCCGAAGGCATCTTGTTGACATAATGAGAGCCAGGGCCATCTTATCATTCTTTGGATACCTTGTATCTACGTCTTGCAACAACTTACTTACATAATAGATTGCCTTCTGAATTTCGTTCTTCTCCCTGACCAAGACAACACTAACTATAACTTCACTAACGAAGAGGTAAAAGAACAGATCTTCTCCGGGGATAAGTTTGGAGAGGAGAGGAGGAGAGACTAAGTATGCTTTGAGTTCTTTAAAAGATCATTGGCAATCCTCCATCTAAGCAAAGTCTTTTGCTTTCCTAATGGCCTTGAAGAAAGGTAGGCACCGCTCAGCTAACCTATACATGAATCTCCCTAAAACTGCGACTCAGCCTGTCAACTCTTATACTTGCTTAATGGTCTTCGGGAATGTCATAGCTTGGATGGATTTTATCTGCTCCCAATTCGCCTCAATACTATGTTGAGAGACCATACAGCCTAAGAACTTCCTTGACGCTATTCCGAACGCGCACTTTAATGGGTTCAACTTCATGTTATGTCGCTTCAAAATGTCAAAGGTTTTCTTGAGGTCCTCGACATGGAGCTCGACCTTGACGCTCTTTACCAACATATCGTCGACATATACTTCTATGTTTTTGCCAATCAAGTCACGGAAGATCATGTTCACCAAGCATTGATATGTGGGGCCAGCATTCTTGAGTCAAAAGAGCATCACCTTATAATATTACAAACCAAGCTCTGTAATGAAAGAAGTCTTAGGGACATCGTCTTCATGCATCATGATCTGGTTATACCCGGAATATGCATCCATGAAGCTGAGCAGCTCGTGACTTAAAGTAGCGTCAATGAGGATATCAATCCTTGGGAGTGGATACCTGTCCTTCAGGCAGGCTTTGTTGAGATCCATAAGTCAATGCATATCGCTATCTGCCCCCTGATTTTGGAACCATGACGATGTTGACGATCCGGTCTGGATAATGGATCTTTTTAATGAACCCAGCAGCTAGTAACTTATCTATTTGCTCTTCAATCTTTTCCTATCTATCGGGCGCGAAAGTTCTCCTTTTGCTTGACAAGTTTCTTGGATGTATTAATGATGAGCCTGTGGGTGATCACCCCTGGGGTCGATTCTGGGCATATCTACCGTCGTCCAAGCGAGAACGTTTGCATAACTTCATAGTAGGTCAATAAACTTGAGCTTAAGACCTTCATCGAGGGTCGAACCTACTCGGATAGTCTTTTCTTTAACTCCGGGATAGACCTCAATATCTATGAGATCTTCACCTGGTTCAACTATTTACGTCCTAGACTCGTCCCGGAGATCTTTAATGATGAATGCTTTCTTATTCTTCGCCTTATAAGATGTTACGTAGCACTGTCGAGTGACTGTCTGATCACCCTTAACCTCTCCAACTCCATGATCTGTGGGAAACTTCATCTTGACATGATAGGTAGAGACTATTGCCTTCAATTGGTTTAATACAGTTCGCCCAAGTATGGCGTTGTAGGCTGATGGAACCCGTACCACCATAAAATCAAGCATTAGGTTGGCTTGAGCTGGAGGCATACCTATCGCGATGGGTAGCACGATAACACCCTCTACCGTGACCGGATGGTTGGAGAATCCATAAAGGGATGTATCCATCTCCTGCAGATAATCTGTCAGGATGTTCATCTTGTTGAAGGCTTTGCAGAACAAGACATCCGCTGAACTCCCATTGTCGATTAAGATGTGCTTCACGTCAAAACTCCCTACTCTAAGGGTGACAAAAAATGAATCATCATGGGGGGTTTTTAAGTCCCCTAGATCATCATTAGAAAAGGAAATTGCGGGCGTGGGCGAAGTCTTCTGTTGCTTGCTCGGGGGCTGGCTAGTTATGCACACCTATCTGGCGTATGCTTTACGAACTGTTTAAACGGGCCTCTTACTGTGATGCCCCCAGATATGGTATTGATTGTGCCCGCATTCTTTTATCGTTCTTCCATTTCTTCAGTGACTCTGGTCACTTTTCTTCGGCCTTTCTTACGCGCCACATATATCTTCAAATGTCCGCGCTTGATAAGGGCTTCGATTATGTGCTTGAGCGATTCACAATCGTCAGTCATATGACCGTGACCATTATGGAATCAACACCACAGGTTTTGTACCTCTTACTCATTCGGGACCTCTTATTCTCTAGCAAATTGAGGGCCTTTTTGTTTTTGATCTCATGTAATATCCGGAACAGTTTGGCGGTTAGGGGTGTCAAGTTCTTCAAGTCGAACGGGTCCTTGAGACGTCTTTCGTCACATTTTGAGCGTTTGTTGTTCTTCTTACTTCTTGGGATTCCTTCATGATGATGCTTTCCTTGTTCTTCCTTGCCTTCGCTACATCGCCCCCTATGAGTTTCAAGGTACTCTTCTGCCTGAATGTACTTATTAGCCTTTTCTAGAAGAGCTCTCATATTCCCCAGGGGGCTCTTATTGACAGAGAATGCAAACTTGGACGTGGGTCAGAGGCCTCGAAGAAAAGTGGTGTACTTGACTGACTCGTCTAGACTGTCCACCTCTAAGGTTGCCGTATTAAATCATCTGAGATAATGAGCTACAGACTCATTCTTCTCTTGTACTACATCGATCAAGCTCACTGAATTCTTCCTTCTCGAGCAACTACTCACAAAGTGTTTCTGGAAGAGATCCGAGAGCTGGGCAAATGAGTGGATGGATCTCAGCTGTAACGACTTGAACCATGCATGTGTGGCCTTTCATAGGGTGGTGGGGAAAAGCTCTGCATATGATGGCATCCGATATCTAAAGGAGTAACACGTTCGTCTCAAACTGATATACGTGTTCTTCAGATTTTTGTTTTCGTCGAAAAGATCACATTGAGGCATTCAAAAGTTGGGTGGTAGCTTTGCCTTCTCGATCGCTTCAGGTAACAGATATCCAGTCTCTTCCTTCAAAGGAGATTGTTCCTGAGGATGAGGCTAGGAGACAACCTTCTACAAGTCTCATTCTTGGGAACGATACTCGGGCGACGTTTGTTGATGAGAAAGCCTTCGGGAGTGTTCAGGCTTGACAACCTTCTCAGGGGAGGAATCTGTGCTATCTTCGATTGATGGATCATGACAGTAGTACGATCCACTCCTCATGATATGCTTTCTGTTCATCTCTTTAGGTTGGTATGCCGGGTCTACTTCTGACCTATACCTATGACTATAACTCGACCTTGAGGTGAGTCAGAGACGAAGGTCACTTGGATCAATGTGGGAATGATTGGTGGAAGCAGGGGCCACCGCTACATCAAGGGTTCATTGTAGCGTATTCACGGCATCCTTAGGTTCTTGAATTTCTCTTGTAAGGTCAGCACAGGGTGTCCTGAATAGCCTGCGGTTGATACGGTGATAAAGGTCATCATCCTTTAGGGTAGTCGTCGGGGATTAATTCGCCCGAGATCCATTTTCTGACTCAAGAGTAGTAGATGTTACATTGATGTAAATATATTTAGTAGAACCGGTGCGACAGTGCGAGGACGTCGAACGTCGATCGCGAGAATGGCCGAGTCGATAAGAATTGTTTGATCGTGCATGATGATCTCAAGAGCAACTGAGTAGAGAGTCGCTGGAGGGTGAGTGATTGGCCATGTTCCCTGTTGTGGTCCCACGGATGACGCCAATCTGTTACTGCTAAAAACTGGATCGGGAACCACAGCTAGAGATTTGACCTGTAAGACATAACACAAAGTAACAGCCGGGTGGGGTTCCTGCGGAGGAACTCTCTGATGATTAAGTCAGAGCGCAGCTAACAATGTAGAACTCTAAGAGCGCAATACAAAACAATGTATGTGTGTGTAGTTGCCTACATACCTGTGGGTAGTCCCATTTATATAATCGTAGGTAGAAGACTCTCAGTAGGTTTATGAGTCTTGACAGCTAGACTTTGAGCTAGATCAATCAAGATCGTGTTAGGATCCTTGGGGATCACGTCACCATCATCTTGACTAGATTAGAATCCAGTCAAGATCAGGACTTCTCCAGTATGGTAACCTCCAAATTCGGGATTGACTGAGCTGACCATGAGTCAGCACTGCCATGTGTCATCACTCGGTTGGGTGATAATTTTAACTATATCACAACCATTGCATATAAACTTGCTTATTGTCAAGGGCTAAAGCATTCTCTCTTAATCTGTAAGCGGTTATGGATTTGCTATCTACACCACATCACTGTTGCAAACTTTGCATAAAAATATGCTTCTTTTTTTTTAGAGCTTAAGCATTCTCTTTTAATTTGTCTAAAATATTTGACATTGAATTTAAGAAAGAAACACATATCGCAGGGACGTGTTAAAAGTTCAATGTCTATATCGACTCTGATGACATTGTCATCTAACATCCAATAGGCATAAAGATCTATAAATTAGAAAAAAATTGAAATTAACTGTTTTTTAAATGAAATAAAACAGAGAAACATATTAAATTACAGATTGGGAAGGTGAAATTCTATTAATATCTCTTTGGTTTTGCTAACTGAGACAACTTCTTTTATGAGTGAGCATCAATACTTTCATCATTAAAGAATGTTAGGACTCCATGGGGAAAATTTCTATTTCAATGGTTGTCACGAGTTGTAGGGTCTACATAAATAGGGAATATGTTATCCTCTAATATCATTAGTTGATTCTACTGTCATTATTATCACGGTCGTCCAAAATTTTTTTTGCTCTTGATTGCTAAAGCATTTTTTTTAACCCGCCTTAACTTTCTGACATTAAGTTTGGGAAGGAAACACCCGTTCTTAGGGGCGTGTTAAAAGTTTATTTTTACGCTCTACTGGGTAATGATACTGTCATCACGGATCTAGTAGTCGCAACAATCTAAAAAATAGGAAAAAATGAAACCCAAGTAAATATGTTTGATATTTAAATTAAAAGAAAGATAACATATTACCAGATTACAGACGAGAAACATGAGTTCTATTTTTAAAAGCATATTTCAGTTTATATCGTAATCCGTTTTCAAAATTAGATTTAGTCTACTTTAAGCATAATCAATTTGTTGTTTGGAAAACATAGTTGTAAACTATCTTAAAGCTACAAAAAAGTTTGCATAAAAATGATTTAAATCAGTTTCATGATGACAAAATGACCATAAATGACACTCAATAAATGAGTTTCTAATATCCATTTAGAAATGTAATGTTAAAACATAACTTTCAGTTGTAAATAACTATAATATACAATAAATTATCAAAAAACTATTTTTCACACACCTGTAAAAGCTGTTTATCTCTTGTTTTAACCCACAATCCCAATTCTAATATATATAAAGAGCTGATCTGTTGACCGCGCGGGTAACTTGAGCTAAGTTGCCCGCGCTATCTAGTCGTCCATCTTTTAAGGATGGACGGCCTAGATCCAATTTTTTTTAAAAAAAAAAACCGTTCGCCACACAATGTGGTGGATGAAATTTTTGACCAAAATATCCTGCCTTGCCCGTCCGCTACACAGAGTAAATGATGACTTTTTTTACCCTGACACTTGTCAGCCAAAAGTCGTCCGCTACATAGCCAAAAGTCATCCGCTACATTATGTAGCGGACGACTTTTGGCTAACAAGTGTCACATCATAGTGTCACATATGTCCCTCAACTCTGTCCGCTACATAGTGTGGCGGACAACGTGGCCGATATACCCCAAATTTTGATTATTCTTAGTTCTTCTTCCATTTTCAGCTCTTGAGCTCCACTTGCCTCCATTTTCAGCTCCCTTTAAGTTCCTAGCTTCAAGTAACAAGGTTTCAAGCTTCACTCTAGCAAGGTAAGTGGGTGAATGGTGAAGGTTTTTTTGGATGTTTATATATATATTTTTTGAGATTATGTTTGTTGTATTTATGAGCTATTCATCATAGTAATTTTAATTTTTTATGATACAATGTATCTAGAAAAATTAAACAAAAAATTAGATACAGTTCAGTTAATAGGTTATCATACAATCTACCTAACAAAACTAAATACTATAAGTAGATAGAGTTTAGTGTAAAATATTTTAAGTAACACATTATTTGAGAGTTTAAATTAAGACGATGACATTTGAAACAAAACCAGAGTCAGACTTGTCTTTTATATATTTATTTATTTATTGACTTATATTGATTGATGTTGATAAAGAGTAAAAGAATGTAACTTTACCAGTTTGTTTACAAGCATCCTGTTGGAGGCCTCGATAAATGAGGAGAGCCTAACAAAATAAAACAAAATTGTTAACAAATTTAAGTACAAAAATATAAAAGTTAAGAAATATGTAAAAATAATAGCGATCTGTAAGCCTGGACGTCAGTTGTACCTTCATATTGGGGAGCCAAGCCTAGCTCGCTAAATGAGAAAAAGCCTAAAAGGCCTGGTTTGGCCCGCATTTAGCACATGTAAGTCTCTCTAGAGGCCATTGTTACGATTGTTTATTTTGAGCAACTTTGAGAAGGACTTGAAGTCATTACAACAAAACAAGTCTTTACCGACAGATTTTCTTTAATAGCATTTTATTGATAGACACCATATATTTGCAAAGTTAGTAAGCCAACAAAATAATCAAAATAACTAATTAGATAAAACAATTTTCTAAATGAAATGTTCAATCTGTCCAAATTTAAATACTAACAGGTAAAAATCTTGGTAAATCGATGGAATACAAAAATCCGTTGAAAAACTTTTAGCGATGGGATATTCAGCTATGGACTATACTGACAGAACATCGAAAGAGGTTTTTATCGACTGAATATTCTCTTTTATTGACAGAATAGTCTGCCAGTAGAAACCTCTTTTGTTTGGTGAGATTAGCTCTCATAACCCTCCGTGTAGTCTAACAAGTTGCCGTGTGATCCACCTCATTAGGATTTATGTCATCAGGATATAGCTCTTGCCATCAGAAAATGTCGCGTAAGGGTCTAAGTCTTATATGCCATCAGTATTCAGAAGTATAGAGCTCTTGCCATTTAGATGCAGAGTTTTGTTGTTCGTGTCAAAGCCTAAATAAACGATTCTTACATAATGAACCAAGCAAAAATAGTTGAACTTATGCAACTCCTGAACATAGTGCATAGCTACTCTTCGATATAGTAGGGACGAGACAATGGCGACAACACGCTGAAAGTTTAAAGAAACATTACTTGCGCGTTTTTTCCTTCTTATCTGATCTCTTTTCGGTATCAAAGCATTTTTCTATTGCAATAGGTGCCATTATTCCCTTCACTTGCCAAATCCTATGGCCACTTGAATTGAAAATAAAGCTGCAACTTGCAAGAAATAACTGAGAATGGTAGTACAGTACACCAACCAAGAAGCTTCGTTTTAGTCTTCTAGACTCGGTTTCATCCCTATTCTATAATACATATGATGGTTTAATAGAAAGATAATCCTAAAACTTCCCATCTCTATGTTAGTAAGTGATCCCTTATTTGCTACCTCTCCACATTTGCTGCATAAATGATACCCAAACTAACCTAAAGTTGCAAATCCACTCTTCTAAGTTCTTTTCATCCCTCACTTCCAACCCTTTTGTGGGTTACTTCCTTTTGGAGGAGAAGGGGACGCTCGTGAGAGTAAGGGAATAATTGATACCCTTTTTGTTTTGAGTTTTTTGGTCTAATTTGTGACCCGTACGTTTACGATATTCGTTTTCTCTTTTTTACAATTATGATAAAAAAATTAAATTTTTTTTGTGTACTTTTACCATTTTCTATTTTCGTTTTGGATAAAATTACTCAAACAGTGACAAAAAACTGAAAATACCTTCGAGATGCTTTCAACTTTTTTTCATTCAAACTTAATCCAGTGTAAGAAAAATTACCTAAATTTTTTTCGGTGAAAATAATAAAAGTACAGGAGCGTATTTTCAAACTGAATACGAAAATCATGAAAATAATAAACATAAAACGAATATAGTAAACGTACGGTCCTTAATTGAAAAACCCAACTTTTTTTTGGGTATTTGGTTCAGTTTTGATTTTTAGAAAATTGCCAAGAATTGTGAAATCTTAGCCCATTTTGGGAACTAGTTTTCTCTAGTTTTGAGAACTCGTTTTCACGCGTTTTGGGGAGGCCTCTTTAATGAGGTCTAGGCTTCGAACCTCACCAGCAACAAAAGATGTGATTTTTTGTTCTCTAAAAATTAGGGTTGGCTTTCTCTTCTTCTCTCGCCTGCTCAACTCCAGCCGCTGCTCAACTCCATTGCCTTCCATTCCCATTCTCTATGACAGCTCCACAGCTCACCGCCTCCACCGGCCACAGGCCATCGCCTCCATCTTCTTTCTATGGCGCAGCTACAACTTGCAAAGGAATGGTTCCTCTTTTCCCGTACCTTTTCAGTCGCATCTTAATTCTCTCCAACCGACGGTAAGCCATCTCTCTATGCGCAGTTAATCCGCCTCCACCACCTCCATCTCGCAACGCCGCCGCCGCCTCCATCTCCTTTCTCTGGCAGATCTACCACTGCGTCGGGTATGTCTTCTGTCCACCGCCTCCATCTCCCAGATCTACCACTGCTTTAGTCGCGATTTATTGTTGGAATCGATAATTATTGTTTTGTTTTGTTTGAAAACATTAGTTTACCTGATCTAGAAACGTACTTCCTTTTGTTTCTTCCGGGATAGTTGGAAAAAGTTTGGGTTAGGTGCTGCTTGGTCGGGTTATTGCGGATCTGTATTACTAAATTTGAATGACGGTTTGCTGAATGGAGGACGGACACCCTGTTTTTCATACAACTGGACAAATGAACAAGCCCAGTGGACTTACAAAGACCAAAACCACACCCAATAAACAAGGTTCATATTATGGCAACAGGGATCCATGAGTACAAGTGTTCAAGTAAAACTGATTTCACCTAGTTAATTAGTTCCTCCTGTCCTCCTCCTCACGTGAATATGAACTCTAGTTTTGACATCAAGCTCAGTGAACTGCCCAATAAACATAATCCAGGAACTTTTCATACACCCTGTTAGGATTGTTTCTCAGTGAAATGACATTGATTTCTCAGTGAAATGACATTGATATTGATTTCTCAGTGAAATGACATTGATTTCTCAGTGCAAAACCAAATTGGAAATAGTCCAAAACAAATATCATTCTATATGCAAAAGCACTGCGTTAATCTAGGGCAATTTAACTCACATCAGAAATGCCAGAAGGCTCAATCATGTATAGTTGTGGTCCATCTCTGATCTTGAATTGTCATGTTATCCCCAAAGTTTCATTATGTTAATTTCATTACAATATGTGGAGTGTTGGTTACTGGTCATCTTTATTGGTCATTCAGGATTTTGCAAGGAAAGATGTGATTGTTGAAGGCATTGAGACCAATTCACAAGACCAAATTTTGATGGATATAAGTAATCTTCAACAACAACAGAGAATGAGGGTAGTTAGAGACCACATTGCTAGAAAGATTTGAGATAGAAGAGGTTGATTTATTTTTTAGATTCGTTTAATACCACTTGAATATTGGCCTAATGGATGTAAGAAAGTATGAGATTTGCGAAATGTATCCATTTCAATCATTGAAATTTGTAAGACATATTATATTTGAATTGTTATTGTTGATTATTTGAGTTTTTACATATTTGTTTAATTATGTGAGAATGTATAAAAAAAAAACTCAAAGAGCTGTCCTGTCAAACACTTTTTGTTTTCATTTTTTTGAAAATCAAAACTCTGTCAAACGTTCAACAGTTTTTAAGCTGGTGAAAAAAAATCAAAAGTCTTTTCAGTTTTCCAAAAAAAAAAATAAAAAAATGCAAACTGCAAACTCCGTGTCAAACACTTCCTATGTTTCCCCGCCAGCTCTCTCATCGTTTATGGTTTATATGCTCATCCATGCTTAAGTGTCAGTAATTAGTTGAAATTGCAGCGCTTGATTTAGGTCAATCTAAAGTTTTGGCCTCCTTTAGAACTTTTTACGTTTCTTCTCGTGTGCTAAGGTCTTGTCATTCAAAAATTTGGTTTTGTGCGGGGATCGTAGCAGAAATAGGATATCTCCAGGGTACATTATGTACCAAACAAAGATTTTTTTACTTGTCAAGATAGAGAAGCGGCAGGAGAGGGAGAGGATAAACCGTGTTTTTGTAGTTCACGGAGATTGATATATGGGGTTTTTGTCATTGATTAAGACACTAAATTTAAGTTACACATAGAAGTTGTAAACTAGGCAAAAGACCCAAAAGATCTATTCAGTAATCGTCTAGTCTCATGTCAGCAGCTGACCAAATATACTGAGAGCTACTTTGCACACAAAATCTACTACCCTCTTCTGTTCTTAAAAGAAACTTGCAACGTTTTTGAAGCTTCGGTTCAGTTTTTGCATTCGATTTACTTGTGACTTGAATACACTTGCACACAAAAATACTTGCTTTTGTTTTTCTCCTTCAGGTGGAAGAGTCATTCTTTGGCTCTAAGCATACTTCACCCTTACGTTTTCTTAAACATGAAGATTTCTCCTTTCTCCCCTTTATATATGAGTTTCGCCCAACACAAAAAACACTCTCATTTTTTCCCGTCTGAGACACACTTCTCTCCATTGTCAGTCCAAATTTCTGTTACAATAATTTGATATTTTAGTGTGATATTGTGTGAGTCGTGGAAGAGGAAAGTTTGTTCATGAGACTCTGTTGTAAGTCCATGCAAATAGAATTGATACTATAGACTCCTGGAGGTTGTGTCGTGAAGCCCATCGCATCGAACCACTAGTTCCAGAGGACACGAAACATCCTTTTAAGACCAAAAATTTCGGCTTGATTCTATAGCTTGGTGAGATTATTCCTATTTATTTTTGTAATGTATTATTATTGTATTTCAATTTCATTGTTTTGTACAAAAAAGTGTGGTTCTATTCCAAATTATTTGGATTTATAGCCAACAGAATATACGTAGTTTCAGAATGGCAAGGACAGGTGATCAAGGTCCAGCAATTGGAATCGATCTAGGAACGACCTACTCTTGTGTGGGGGTGTGGCTACACAACCGTGTTGAGATCATCGTCAACGATCAAGGGAACAGGACGACACCATCCTGTGTTGCTTTCACCGATACCGAGCGTCTAATCGGCGATGCTGCCAAGAACCAGGATGCCATGAACCCAACCAACACTATCTTTGGTGAGTTGTAAATGCTATGTATACGTCAATCTTGTTCTTTTATGTGGTATGTTCAAGTGGTAAACGTTTAAGTACATCAAACAATTACATACAAGTTAGGATATGTTTTTGGATGTGATTTGGGGTCATATCTGATGTTTTGCTAATGTAACCTGACTCTATGAGTATTTCGATCTATGTTCATTCAGAAATGGAGTTGAACTCAAAATGCGTTATTTACAAATACTACTTTTTCATAAAGAGAGCATTTTCCTTTTGTGCCGGTTCTTTTTTATGTTCTGCTCATGAGGAATAGCCCACTATTACCAGTACTAGAACATCAGATGTATATATTTTGGTTATTCAGTCTCTAAAATGTTAACTAGACCATTTTTATATTATTGCACTCTAAAAGAAAATACAAACTTTTGGTGGGCATAAGTGAGACGTGATTTGGGGTCATCTCTGATGTTTTGCTAAAAACCTGACCCTATGAGTATTTCGATCTTTCATTCAGAATGGAGTTGAATTTAAAATGCATTATCTACAAATACAACTTTTTCATAACGAGAGCATCTTTTTGTGCAGGTTCATTTTAATGTTCTGCACATGAGGAATAGCCCTCTATTACATTACCTAGAGTATGATAATGTTGCCAGAGAGGAGTACAAGTCTTGATGCTTTATACGTAACCTTGCATAATTATATCTTCCCTGACAACTAATCGACAAAAACGAAGGAAAATGCATAAATATGGTTATACTTAGAATTTTTGTCTAGCGTCATCAATTGTTATACAGCATGCTTCCTTTATATAGTTTTCATTTTTTGGCTTGTTTTAACAGATGCCAAGCGATTGATTGGTAGGCGATTTAGTGATACGTCGGTGCAGAGCGATGTTAAGCTCTGGCCATTCAAAGTCATTCCTGGCGCTGATGACAAGCCCATGATTGCAATCACATACAAAGGTGAAGAGAAGCAACTTGCGCCTGAGGAGGTCTCTTCCATGGTCCTCGTTAAGATGCGTGAGACTGCTGAAGTTTTCCTCGGATCAAATATAAAGAAAGCTGTTGTGACTGTCCCTGCCTATTTCACTGACTCTCAGCGCCAGGCTACAAAGGATGCTGGAGCTATTGCAGGCCTTAATGTGACACGCATTATCAACGAGCCTACCGCTGCTGCCATTGCTTATGGTTTTCTCCAAAAGGAATCGATTGTTGGTGCAAAGAATGTGCTTGTTTTCGATCTTGGTGGCGGTACTTTTGATGTATCTCTCCTCACTTTTGAAGAAGGTATTATTGAAGTGAAGACCACTGCTGGCATTACCCACCTTGGAGGAGAGGACTTTGATAATAGAATGGTGAACCACTTTGTGAAGGAATTTAAGAGGAAATTCAAGAAGGACATTAGCAAAGATCAGAGAGCTCTTAGGAGGTTAAGGACTGCTTGTGAGAGGACTAAGAGGATTCTCTCAACTACTGCAAAGACCACAGTTTCAGTTGACTGCTTGTTTGAGGGTATTGATTTCCAGATGACCCTTACCCGTGCCAGATTCGAGGAGCTTAACATGGATCTTTTTAGAGAGTGCATGGAACAGGTTGAAAATTGTTTGAGAGATGCTAAGATGGACAAGAGCAGTGTCGATGATGTGGTCATTGTTGGAGGTTCTACTAGAATTCCCAAGGTGCAGCAAATGCTACAAGATTTCTTCTTCGGAAAGGAGCTTTGCAAGAGCATTAACCAGGATGAGGCTGTTGCCTATGGTGCTGCCATTCAAGCTGCTATTTTAGATGGGAGGTTTCATGAGCTATCGCTCTTGGATGTCACGCCTCTCTCTCTTGGACTAGAGACCAGGGAACATGATATGAGTGTTGTCATTCCAAGGAATACCAGAATTCCCACCAAGAAGGAGGAGGAGTTCGTTACGAATCGTGACAACCAGGATTCAGCAGTTTTTTCAGTGTACCAAGGCGAAAGAGCGCTAACCAATGACAACCATCGTTTGGGTAGCTTTGAAATTACTGACATTCCCCTAGCTCCAAGGGGTTCTGTGAAGTTCAATATCTGTTTTGAGATTGATGCAAATGGTATACTGAGGGTCTCTGCCGAGGAAAGGTCCACTGGTCTGAAGAACAAGATCACTATCAGCGACTTAGAAGGAAGATTATCCGAGGAACAGATTAAAAAGATGATACAGGAGGCTGAGAAGTACAAGGCCGAGGATGAGGAGCACAAAAGGAGGTCTCAAGCAAAGAATGCCTTGGAGAACTATGCATACAAAATGAGAGACACGTTTGAGGATTCCAGGTTCTCTGGAGTCGACAAGAAGAAGATTCATGATTCCATTAGCCAGGTGATGGAGTGGTTGGATAGGAACCAACTTGCAGAACCTGACGAGTTTGAGGACAAGATGGAAGAGCTCGAGAGTATCTGTAGCCCCGTTATTGACAACATGTAACAAGATGCTAGTGGTGCCCATTTCATGAACAAATCGTCTTCAGCTTTAAGTTCTTCAACAGCTGTGATGCATTGTTTTGTTTATCTATGTGAAGCGGAAATGAAGAGTTTGCATCCCTGTTGTTGCGACCTCAAGAATGCGATATACGTTTAAGGAAGAAATGACAATGATCGTCTATTTTATCTTTGAAGGCAGATTCCTAAGTTATTAAACCTTTTTAAAAATATCTTTTGGTACACTATTAATAAGTGTCCATGCTTCTTTTAATTGATGATGAGAATATTCATATTCTCTCGTATGAGAATTTCTGTTTAGTTACTATTTCTCGAGTAGTAGGTAAATTTGTCGCAAACCATTACAGTATATGGGGCAAATACTGTCTTTAAGGAAAGAGCGTGTAGTATTCGACTCAAACATTCATTATCCCCTTTGCAATTTTTTTTTTCATATCCAATAGTCTTAAGACAGTATTTCGCAAAATTGAGAATGCAATCAATTTATTTGTCTTGGCATAGAATTGCCATTTACGGAAAATTGGCGGGATTAGCGACAAATCTCTTTAAGTAACGAAGAGATTTATGTTAAAAGACAAGTTAATTTTTTTTTGTTTTTTGGGTTTTAAATCCATGTTAATGTAAATTGTTAATATGGCAATTTTGTGTTCCTATTCAAGGTTTACTCGAAAGTAATGCAAAGCTGCAAAGCTTTGGAATTGCAATGATTAAATTTTATCTTCTTTTCTGTCTTAAATTCAGGGTTTACTACAAAGTAATGCAAAGTTGTCAGGCCTTGGAATTGCATTGATTCTGTTTATACAAATTGAACATGCTGGAGTTTGAAGTTTGACCAGACCAAACACAGTGTGTCCAACAAAGACTTAGACGGTAACAGCGATCCGGCGGCAACCAATATCGCCACTTCCTGCAAGGACGTATCTACCCGAACACAACGCTCGCAAAGACCCCACCACGGTCCATTTTTGTCATGACCCCAGCACATCAAGCAGGAAGCCATGAACCAGTGATGGACAGAGGATTAGATCGAGCACAGGACGAAGCAAATGGAGCACAGGTGCAACCCAAGTCAGTGAAGATACGTACCAGAAGGCCGGTGGCAAGATCAACGGTCAACAAAGGAATGGAAGAAACAACGGCCAATGGTGGAACATAACCGACTTCCGCGCCATGACGGAACGATGCCTTTGTGTGTTCTATTAGAATTCAAACTTATCTTTTTTTAGTGACACTTTGTTGTCGATTAGTTTTGCCGCCAAGGCTATTTTCTATTTGAAATTTTCATTTCAAATTATTGTTGTAGCATCCCTTGAATTCAGGAAGAAAGGAGGAAGAAGGCATGTAATCGAACAACCGCGAAATCTGAACTCTCTCTCTCTCTCTCTTATTTCTCTACATTCTTAGTGTCGACTTCTTCGTTTTCGTTCTTAACCAAAAATTCACAGCCATGGCAGCCAAGTATAGTAGCGTCTCATGTTAGATACGCTACAATTGATATCAGAGCCTCGTAAGTGAGGCCTAAGTCGATTGACATACTAAACTTTTCATTTCCACCAATTCCAACCTCACAATCAAGAAACATAACCATGCCACGATCTGTGAAGAATAACCAGAGTTCTGAAGCTGAAATTCACGAAATCCAGGAACCCATGGAGAATCGAAATACAACTTATGATATCAGGATGAGTTCAGTTGAAGCTTCCATAAGAGATTTTCAAAAAAGCAGCACTGCAATGTACCAATGTTTTTCGGAGGTCAAATTTGAGCTTGTGAATTATATGGCTCAAGTAAATGTTGGGGGGACTATCAAACACGTTCCACACAAGAGAGTGAATCTAGGTACAGGAACCAGATATTAGATTACGACGCCAATCAAACAGTGAATCCACCTCCCACATGTAACCTTATCCCAAAGTTTCCTAAATTGGCATTTCTCAGGTTCACTGGTGAGAATCCTAGAGGTTGGGTGAGGAAGAGTGAACAATACTTTGAATTTTTTCCTATACATGATAATTACAAGGTCTCATATGCCTTTGTGCATTTCGATGCTCATGCTGAATGTTGGTTTGCTGCATCTATCAAACCATTAGCCAGAGTAAGTTGGGATCAATTTGTGAGGGATCTTTATGCCAGGTTTTCAATAACTAATAGCATTAGTGTGATGGGAGAATTCAACAAGCTGATGCAAACAGGCACAACAAATGAGTATTTTAACAAATTTGAAACAATGAGGGCTCAAGTAGTTCAGGAATTTGAATACTTGGACGAGACCTATTTCTGTGTTGGTTTCATCTGGGGATTGAAGCCTGAGATTAAGAGTAGAGTGGAGCAGTTTGATGTTGACACACTCTTTAAGGCAATACATATTTCCAGGAGGGAAGAAGTGGCTATACAGTGCATGTTCAAAAGCCATAGACCACTACTACAAGAAAAATAACTTTTAGCAACGGAATTTTCCGTCGCTAAAAGTGGATAATCCGTCGCTAAAAGGACTGTCTGTCGTTAAAAGTTCGTTGGTAAAAACCCCGTTGCTAAAAGCATGTGCTCTTGTTACTGGAATGGCTGGCTGTCTAGTTTGATTGGAATTTGGCGGAAGGGGCAACGAGGAGAAGATGACAAGTTGGACTTGTGGGCGGTTCGGAAGTTAACCAAAGCATGATAACATCTCTGAGAATCCTACTACAAACTACTTCAATAAAACAAATGAAGATGCCACACAACACATTATTCTCAAAAGAACTTTCTTAAAGCAAAAGTAAACATATAAACATAAGTTCATTTAGAATGCCAATATAATATCTATCAATTCAACTTAAAATTAGCATGCTCAAATAACAAGTTAAAAGGCAATTAAATGGATGAATATGTCACATTCTCTTTCCAAGGAAAACGGGCAAGAAGGCCTTGAAATTTGGTTTAAAAAAGATATACCTCAACAAAAGCATATTTAAACCATAACGCAAATCAAGTCAAACATGTAATAAATAAAAATAGAATTCATCTATGTCATATAACTCTTTAAAATATTTATTTCTGCCCACGAAGTGTAAAAATTAATATTTGCTCATTATTCGTGTTTTTGGGACACGAGAGATAAATTCTTAAAAAATGACAAACAGCGAATTTAACCCTAATATACCCTATGAAATTAATTTTTTTTTTGTGTGTATAAAACAAATATTTAAAGCTAATTTCCTTAGAAAAAGTTGTTTAAAAAATTAAACAGTATACACTTAGAGGGTATAAAGGTAAATTTAACACCACAGAAAAGCTCAGCGAGCCAATACGGATCTTCACTTGCCGGCAGTGAAGAAAACCGGCCCAAAAATAGCCCTCACGCTCCTCCATGCGCCATCGTGAAAGTGGGGCAGCGTCTGGAGCTTTTTGGAGCAAGTGCGTGTGGAGCACGCGTGCACGTGGGGCGCGTGTCGCACATGGCATCTCAGCCTTGGCTGGCGCGTGGGAGCGTGTGGTGTGACTGACAGCTCTGCCTTACTGGCGCGTGGGAGCACGTGGTCGGCACGTCTTCGCGCGCATGCGGCATGTGCGAGACTGCATTCAGGCGTGGCACCCGTGCTCGTCTTCTTCATTAGAAAACCCTAATTATTTACCGCCGCCATACTGCGAGGCCAATTTTCAAAGGCCATATCTCTCTTGTTTTTAAGCCAAATAATGCGTGTCATATATCGTTGGAAATCTTATGCAACATAGATTAACTTTGTATCAACCGATCATGATAAAAATAGAATATCATGCTTCGAATTTAAGCCTCAAAACTCAAAAAAATCACAGTTTTCTTGAAAAATAAAATCGTGATTTCTCACAAACCATGTTCTGATACCAATGTTAAAACAATTAATTGCACCTACCACGTAACACGTAGTGGGTTCGAAAACATATCGTACGAAGTATCCGAAAATTCTGACGAAGGATCCTTGTTGTTACGAGCCTCCAACACATTTGATCTTTTTCGCAGGTACGAAAATGGCTACTAGAGTCGAGTTCTTTGTCCACGAACTAAATCCTAGTGCTGGGTGTTGCTCTACAGAGAGTGCAACAGGTGAGAGATTGTCTTTTGACTTATTGTATTGTGACTTGGGATATCTTTAACCTTTATATAGAGATAGTATTAGAGACTGACTTTACTGCTGACTTGACTGATTTTGATAATTCCAACATCACTATTCCTAACATTAATCTAACACTGTTCTTAAGATAATATTTCAGGATCAATCTTAATAAAAAAAAAAACAAACAAAGAACTTGTCTTGGACAAAGCTTGGACTTGGACTTGGCGTTGGAGTTGAACATGGACGTGGACTAGGATGAAGATTCAAAGCGGGAAGTATACTTTATTTTTTGTGTAATTATCTATTGTACCTAAGCCTTTCTTAAAGATCTCCAGAAAATTCAAGTAACGAACAAACCCCAAAAGACTTTTCATTCGAAGCCAAAAGACTTTTCATTCGAATTAATCCTTCAGTATCTTTCATTCTAGTTTTCACAAAGTTTTCGGTCGAAGCAAAACGTTTTAGTCGAAGCCAAACTTTTGAATCGAAGCAAAACCTTTTAGTCGAAGTAAAGTTTCATTCGAATGAAAACTCCTTTTCATTCGAATCAATCCTTCAGTGGCTTCAACATTTCTCAGCCCTATCTTTTCATTCAAATGAAAACTAAGATTCTTTTGACTGAATTCTTCAAAGATGTTTTTCATTCGAATCAACTTATCTTTCATTTGAAGGAAATCTTGTGTTATCCCTTCTTTAATGGTTCTTTTCTCTTCAAGTATAAAAATGGGTCTTGAGAGCATTTATTGCTAACTTGGCTAATCTCTGAAAAGCCTATCTTATTTCTCAAAATATTCTCTCATCTTATTTCACAATTTCATCGATTTTCTTTGAGTGAGTTCATACTTTGAGAATTTGAAAAGTAAGCTTCTTGGTTTAGTTATTGAAAGATTATAGATCTTCCCACCTAAGAAATCTTAGCCTTGTTGTATTCATTGTAATATCTACTCAAGAAGGAGTTTTGTTGTTGTATCTCAATTGTAAATCATTTTTCATTTGTAATAGTTGGAAACCTTGGAAGGGTTTCAGAATCTATACTATAGTTTGAGTTAACACCCTAAGCTAGCTGGTTAATGAAAGGCTCTAGTGGGTCTCCCTTGTGTGGAGCGCTCGGGGACAGGACGTAGGCTGGTGGGGCCGAACCAGTTTAAATCTCTATGTTGATTTATATTTACTGTTCTTGTCATTACTTTGTAAATTTATTTTTTAAATTTCTGCTCAAACTTGTAAACACCTATTCACCTCCCCTCTAGGTGTGTTAAGGGGCCTACAAGTGGTATCAGAGCCGTGTGCTATGGTATTTTCTTTGTGACTTCACAGTCAAGAGCTAAAGATCTCATTATGGAAGAAGGTTCAGTAACCACTAGATCACCCTTGTTGAAGAGTGACGACTACAGCTACGGGAAAAATTGGATGAGGAACTTTCTGAGACAGGCACTCATGTCTGGTACGTCGTAGAAAATGGTCCTTTTATTCCCATGAAGGACGGACCAAAAGGAACCAAGGTTCCCAAAGGAATTCTTGAAATGGATGCTCATGAGGCACAACTTTTCTCCATGGACGACAAAGCAAAGAACATCATCAGCTGTGGCCTTGACATGAATGAGTATAATCGTGTCTCAGCGTGTGAGACAACTAAAGAAATGTGGAGGTTGCTGGAGGTTACTCACGAAGGTACCAATCAGGTAAATGAGACTAAGATTAACATGTTAGTCCAACAGTATGTGGCCTTCAAAATGAAGGAACACGAGTCCATAAATGAGATGTACTCCAGATTTACTCTCATTATAAGCTCTTGGGAAAATCATACCCAGAAAAGGAGATTGTAAGAAAAGTTCTTAGATCTCTTCCCAAGAGATAGGAAGCAAAACTCACAGCCATTCAAGAAGCCAATGATCTGAATGTGCTGAAATTGGAAGAATTGGTGGGTTCTCTAATGACTCATGAAATCAAGATGAAGATTCATGACGAGGAAGAGACCACTTCGAAGAAAAAGAACCTAGCTCTCAAAGCTGAGGCCTTTCGTGAACCTGCCAAAAGCAGCGATGACATTGATCTGGAAATGGGTCTCATCACTCGTAAGTTCAAAAAGTTCCTTACGAGCCGACGAGATGGAAAGATCAGGAGAAGTCAGACAACTCAGTCACATCAAAGTAACAATGGTGACCGGAATGCAAGAGAAAATTCTGACACTTGCTATGAGTGCGACAGAACTGGACACATTAAAAAGTACTGCCCACAACTCAAAAATAAGTCAGCAAGCAGCAGCGACAGAGATATCAAAGAAAAGAAATTCAAACCCAGAAAAGTTCTGCTGACTTGGGATGATTCTGATGAAAGTGATAAAGAGACGTGCGAAGACGATGACGTAGCTCAGCTATGCTTTATGGCCAAGGATGATCACTCTGATGAGGTAATCACTGCTAAAAATGTTAATTATAATAAACTTGAGTTAGCTTTTCTTGAACTCAGTGAAAATCATGAGAAGCTAAAACTTAAAAACACTGCTTTTAAAAAGAAGGTTCTTTTTTTGTTAAACACTGTTGAAGAGCTGGAAGGTGAAAAGGAAGAGCTAGATGAAAAAGTTGATTTCTATATTGCTAAAAATGGTTCCTTAAAAGATAATTTGATTGCTTATAAGAAGGAAAATTCTTATTTGTCTTTAGAAATCCAATCTCTCAGAAGTGTAAAAATCCCTGAAGAAAACGAGCTTTTAAAATCACAACTGGAGAAAATTTCTACACAAAAAGGAAATTTAGAAAAGAAGATCGAAGATCTGAATTTCAGACTTTCAAAATTTACACAAGGAAGAGAGAATTTTGATATACTTTTGGAAAGACAAAGATGTGTTTTTGAAAAGAGTGGAATTGTTTATGATCCTTCAAATAAGCAAAAAGATTATAATTTTTTTTTAACAAAAACCTAGCTTCTTGCTCACCATTCACACTTTTTACAATGTGCAACAAGAATGGTCACTTAGTTAAAAATTGTCGTCTTAAAGTAGCTAGCAACCAACTATCCTTCTCTGTCAATAAAAATAAAATAAAGTAAGTTTGGGTGCCAAAATCTTGTCAATCTAATCTTTCAAGACCCAAGAAAGTGTGGGTACCTAAAGGAACGAAACCAGAATCTGTTGTAAGTATGCTTAAAAGCAAAGGTGGATTCAAACAAATGGATCCTCGACAGTGGATGTTCAAGGCATATGACAGGTGATCGTTCACTATTCTCTCATATCACTCCGAAGGATGGTGGCCTTGTCACTTTCAGAGACAACTCAAATGAAAAAATCACCGGTAAAGGTAAAATTGGTATTGGTTCAATGTATATTGATAATGTGTCTTTAGTTGATGGTCTAAAGTTTAATTTGATAAGCATCGGTTAACTAATCGATAGTGGACACAAAGTTCATTTTGAAGGTGACCACTACCTGATCAGTCATGCCTCAGATGGAGGCACCTTGGTTGGTAAGAGAGATGATAATATTTAAACTTTATCTTTTGATGCTTTTGATGCTTTTCGAGAAATATGCCTTTCTGTTCAACAAAATGATATTTGGTTGTGGCATCGTAGATTAGGTCATGTACATATGGATCTAATCAAGAAACTTTTCTCGGAAGAGCTTGTCAGAGGCTTACGAAAGTTGAACTTTGTCAAGGATAAGGTCTCTGATGCCTGTCAATATGGCAAACAGTCAAAAACATATTTTCAAGCCAAAAATGTTGTTTCCACTTCTCGCCCTCTCCAACTCTTTCATTTAGATCTTTTTTGGCCCAATAAGAAATGCTAGCCTGGGTGGAAAATTTTATGCTTTCGTCATTGTTGAAGATTTTTCAAGATACATCTGGGTTATTTTTCTGATTCATACGGATGAAGTTTTTGGAAAATTCTTTAACCTCGTAAAGCTTCTACAAAATGAGAAGGAGTTGAAACTTGTGAAAATTCGAAGTGATCATGGCGGTGAATTTGATTTTTTTTTATACATTTTTGTGATCAAAATGGCATTGCTCACGAGTTTTCTGCTCCTCGCACTCCCCAACAAGATAGGGTTGTAGAGAGAAAGAATCATACTCTTCAAGAGATGGGCCAAACAATGCTTCATGAAAATTCTTTACCAAAATATTTTTGGGCTGAAGCCGTCAGTACTTCTTGTTACGTATTGAACCGGGTGCTTATCAGACCGGTTCTTGATAAAACTCCTTACGAACTTTTCTCTAATAGAAAACCAAAAGTCGATTATTTCAAGGTTTTCGGTTATAAATGTTTTATTTTGAATAATCGTGAGAACTTGGGTAAGTTTGATGCAAAGTCTAACGAGGGTATTTTTCTTGGTTATTCATTAAAGAGTAGAGCATATAGAGTTATAATCGTAGGACTCTTGCAATTGAGAAGTCCAAGCATGTTGTATTCGAAGAATCTAACGTTGAAAATCCAAGTGAGCATGCAGGTGATGATAGCGAGAAACTCTTTCTTGATTTAAACAACAAGTTAGATATTTCCTCAAATGAAGTAAAGTGCTCAACGTCATCTCAAAAAGAAAATGCCCAGAATCAACCGCTCCCAAAGAGCTGGAGATATTCCTCTAGCCACCCGAAGGAGCAAGTAAATGGTAATGTTGAACGTGGAGTAACAACACGATCATCGGTAAATCTTTTATGCGTTGATTTCGCTTTTCTTTCTCAAATAGAGCCTAAAAATATTTCTGAGGCTCTAAAAGATGATGGGTGGATCCTTGCCATGCAAGAAGAACTAAATAAATTCGAAAGGAGCGATGTTTGGTCTCTAGTCCCGCCTTCTCTTCAACAAAAGGTCATTGGCACCAAATGGGTTTTTCGAAAGAAACTTGATGAAGATGACCATATTGTTCAAAACAAGGCTAGACTACTAGCCCAAGGATACAATCAAATTAAAGGGATTGATTATGACGAAACTTTTGCCCCTGTTGCTCGACTTGAAGCTATCCGAATGCTTTTGGCATTTTCATGTCACATGAATTTCAAACTTTTTCAAATGGAAGTGAAAAGTGCTTTCTTGAATGGGGTAATTCAAGAGGAAGTTTTTGTTAAACAACCTCCCAGTTTTTGAAAATGAAAAATACCCCAATCATGTTTTCAAGTTGAAAAAGGTATTGTATGGTCTTAAACAAGCTCTTCAAGCTTGGTACGATCGTCTTAACAGCTTTCTAATTGATCATGAATTCTCTCGTGGTAAAGTCGATACTACTCTTTTTACAACATCTCGAAATTCTCATATTCTTATAGTTCAAATTTACGTTGATGATATTATTTTTGGAGCTACTAACAATGATCTTTGCTAAGAATTTGCTGAGAGTATGCGCAGGGGATTCGAGATGAGCATGATGGGAGAACTTACTTTCTTCCTTGGACTCCAAATCAAGCAATCAAAGGAAGGAATTTTCATTAATCAGTCCAAGTACACGCGGGATCTTTTGAAAAGGTTTGGTATGGATAATACTAAACCTAGAGGTAATCCTATCTCTCCTAGTGTTAATCTTGCAAAATATGAAAATGGTAAAGATGTGGATCAAAACCTTTGCCGTGGCATGACTGGTAGTTTACTTTATCTCACCGCCTCTAGACTTGATATTATGTTTAGTGTGTGCATCTGTGCTTGTTTTTAAGCTCCCAAAGAATCTTATCTTACTGCTGTTAAACGAATTTTTAAATCTATCTCTAGGACTATAAATTTAGGACTTTGGTATCTGCGTCGTTCTTCCCTCGATCTAGTAGGTTTCTCCGATTCTGATTATGCCGGATGTCTTGTCGATCGTAAAAGTACTAGTACTAGTGGTACTTGCCAATTTCTTGGTAATGCATTAGTTTCCTGGCACAACAAGAAATATACATCTGTGGCACTTTCCACAGCAGAGGCGGAATATGTTACGGCTGGAAGTTGTTGCGCTCAAGTTCTTTGGATGCGTCAAACCTTACGGGATTTTGGTGTTTCCTTAGATAATATTCCATTATGTGCGATAGTAGTAATGCTATTGATATCAGTAAAAATCCTGTTCAGCACTCTCGCACTAGGCACATCGATATTCGTCACGACTTTCTTCGAGATAACGTTCAGAAAGGTTTAATCGAGCTCAAGAAAGTTGGTTCGGGAGATCAGCTTGCAGACATTTTCACCAAACCTCTAGCTAAATCTAGTTTTTGTTCTCTTCGTCGTTGCTTGGGAATGTGTGATCTTAGCTAATTCTTTTCATTTATCCTTTGGTGCTCTTTTCTGACGTTTTCAGTCAAAGGAAAATGATTTCCTTCGAATGAAAAACTTTTCCTTCGAACGAAAAGTTTTCCTTCAACCGAAAGTTTTTTTCCTTCGAATGAAAAGTTCTCAATCGAATCTAAAACTTTCATTCGACTGAAAAGTTTTCATTCGAATGAATATATTTTCATTCGAATGAAATGTTTTTGTCATAATGTACTTTGTGTCTGTTCTTTTCGGTCGAATAAAAACCCTCTGTCTATTTATACCCCTGTCTTTTTCTTTCACTTTTCACTGTTTACCTCTTTTACTGTTTACCCTCAAATTTTTTTTACCTTCCCTCCCTTTTCTCTCTCTCTCTCTCTCTCTCTCTCTCTCTTTCCCTCTCTCATACACTTGTCTACTATGGATCCCAACACACGACCTCGTAGTCGACGTCACCTTGTCTTGCACGATACCTCAGTTAGTGACGAGCCTGAAGTTCTGCCTCTTCCTCCTGCTACGCCTTCCACCTTTGCTGTGCCTTCATCTTCTTCGCAGTGCACTACTGCACCTCGTCGCAGTACCCGTCCAGCTTCATCTACTTCAGGTACTTCTGTTCCTCCTCTTCCCATTGTTCCTTCCACCTCTTCTGCTTCTCCTCCCTCTATCCCTTCCACTTCTTCTGCACCTCCACCTACCTGTCCTCCGCCCACATGTCCCTATTCTTCCCCTACCGACATTCTTCATATCTCTCATTTTTTCGATTTTGCCGAGGACCAAATAAACTACTATACGAACTTCGCCAGTAGGGAGGTCATGCCAGGTTGCCCTAGTGACATCCATCTTATGGCACAACTTGGCATCATACCACTTTTTGAACGAATGAGGTGTCCATCCATTCTTTCTCATCCATCTGTTTACTATCCTTGTTTAGTTCGTATGTTTTATTCCAACATGACTTTCAACTCTTTCAACTCTTTAACCTCCACTTTTCTAACAATCTCTGTAAATGGGGTCCACATTCACCTTGATGCCACCTTGTTGGCCCAAATCTTAGGTTTCGCCAGCCAGTCTTCCCTGATCGTCTTTCCAAGAAACATGCGGTGCACTAGTAGCATTTTTAACCCTCTCCAACAAACTCAAACCTTACTTAACAATCCATCCATTTCTCGACCTCGTAAACCCAGCCTTAGTGATCTTTCTCCCTTATACTGCGTCCTCCACCTCATTCTTTCTTACAATCTCTCGAGGCGTTCTGGCTCTTTTGCCGCTTTTACCTATCTTGATATTATCCTTCTGACCCATTTCATTCGGGGCTTACCATTAAACATTGCGGGCATAATTTTACTCGTGATGGATGCTCGAAAAAAGAATTGTCCGCCCATCTTCCTTTTGGTCTACTTCTGACCAAAGTTTTTGAGTATTTTCACGTTCCCCTTTCGACATTCGTCTCAGAATGTGTGTCTATTCTCAGCACACACATCCTTGATAAGACTTCTCTTCATCGTGCGGGTTTTACCATTCGCACTGATCCCATTACTCATGCTCATTCTCTTGAGCGTGTCGCACCTTCCGAGTCGACTCACCCATCTGAGTCCCTCCCTGCTCCTGCCCCTTCCTGTCATCCACCTCTGCAGACTGATCCTTCTCTTTCCCTGCCACCACCACAGACTGACCCTTCTCATTCCCTACCGCCACTGCCCACTGACCCTTCTTCTTCCACACCCCGTCAGCCTATTGACCCTTCTCCTTCTGCACCCCATTTGCCCACTCCACCTCACCCTTCTAACCCCCATTTCAGTCCCCTCACTGATTTTTCAAACCTTAATTTTGACGATTTTTTTTATCTTCTGACACCATCGACATCTCTGAACAGCTTTCTTGTCTTCCCACCTCCATTCAACTTCTTCTTGAATCTCAAACTACACTAGCCACTTCTGTCACTGCCAATCACACCGCCCTCCTTAACGAGCTTTCTTCCTTTTAACAGTCCATTCACCAATCTTCCGCTCAGCTCCTCTCCAACCAAATCGATTTTCACAGCCTTCTAAATGAACTTGTTTCCAATGTCACATTTCTTCCTCTTAACCACACTCCTATTTTGGAGAGCTTGAGCCGCATGCAACAAGACTTACACCACCAATAGGAAGTCGCCCTTCAAGCTCATGGTCCTTAAGCCTATCTGACTACTA